>NKZN01001972.1:334-22623 GCA_002374485.1 Metschnikowia santaceciliae
CCATAACCCACAACACACCATAACCCACAACACACCATAACCCACAACACACCATAACCCACAACACACCGTATTTACAAATAATCACACCACCACCATAATACCTCGATTGCCCATACATTATATTCATAGTAATTAAACCATTTTAAACTTAAATAATGCTATTTTTTTTTGAGTTCAAATATTGAAATGGAATCTGGGACATGATAATGTGGTGTTTGGCTAGTGGCGTTTGGCTAGTGGCGTTTGGCTAGTGGCGTTTGGCTAGTGGCGTTTGGTTAGTGGCGTTTGGTTAGTAATGTGTGTTGTAGTGATGTGTGTTGTAATGATGTGTGTTGTAGTGATGTGTGTTGTAGTGATGTGTGGCGTGGTGATGTAGTGGTTTAGCAGTGGAGAGTATTTATTAGTGAGTGAGTAGTAAGTAGTGAGACTGAGTGAGTGAGACTGAGTGAGTGAGTGAGTGAGTGAGTGAGTGAGACTGAGACTAAGTGAGACTACTAATTCACTAGTATGATATCATCGTGGTTCTCATTCTGGTGATATCATTCTGGTGATGTTCATTGGAAATTGAATTGGTACAGGTATAGGCTCGACTTCCTGGCCTGGGAAAAGATGGCTGGCATGACTGGATGCTTGAAACCCCCCAAACTCTTTTCATAAGCTGCTGGTAGTAACGGAGGAAGAAAGAGTGGAATGTGCGTAGATGGTAGTGGAAGAAGTAACGGATGAAATACTTGAAGAAATGGGAAAGAAGTAACAGAAGTAGAGAAGAGAAGTTACATAGAATAAGAGATTTAAATTATATTGGCAATTGTGCCTCTAGTCTGCCGTAACACCACCTTTCCAGCTTGACTTTTGGGGGTCCTGCATACAACCAACTTTTCTCTAGTTTTTCTGATTTGCAAACAACTTCACAGAAACTACTGGAAAATGTGATTATTTTGAGCCAGCAAACTTTGGGTTTTTTTGTTTTTTCGATTTTTAAGGCCGACATGAAATTTGCACTTTCTGACTTTCTCTCCATTTCTCATGCACACAACAAAATGTCTACCCACAAAAAAGAAAAGAAAAGAAAAGAAAGAAAATACAGAAAAGAAAAAAAAAACAGAATAAGAATTTCAGATTGACTTTTTTAAGACTAACCTAATAACAAAACTAAAATTTTTTGCATACCTATTTTTTTTTGGGACTTTTTTGCTTCCGGTCTCGATACTCTACGAGATCCGAGGGCACCCTCGGAACGGCCGGTCATTACTGTGACTATGAAAACCACCACAAATCTTTCAGTAACAATTTACCAGAAAAATAGACTGTAGTCATTTCAAAGGAAGACTGGGAACTTCAAATACATCCGAGACTGCTTACAAGATCGACTTTCTGGAAGATGTCGGGTGTACGGGTTTTTATCAAACACTCCATACAGTCAAATACAGTCAAATACACAGTTCTATCCCATAAAGCCAAATTACTTATACTTTTTGTCATAGAAGACATATTCAACTACAGAGATGTAAAGGCAAATGCATTATCTGTAAACCATAGGACCAAATATGGTACGCGCACTACACAATAAGCCAGAAGCTTCAATCATACAACCTTACCAGAGGTCGTATACAGCTTAAAATGGGGCCCTGTTTAAAGTCTAGAAAGAGTGAAGTTACGAATTTCGTGGTGGATGATATCTTATATGCAGGTCAACACAAATACCATCCAAGTTATGATAAATAAAAGGTTTAGATAATAGTTTAAAAGATCTAGATAAATTTTCTTGTTTGGGATAAAAGCTTCAAGTCCAAAATACGTAAAATCCATATGAATATTGAAACAATTATTGTAGTATACAGTGACCAGTGCTCCTAACCACTAACTACCAACCGGCTGACGTGCCCATCTATGTCCATCAATGTTATACTATATTAAACCGTATTAAAGCATAAAACATAAAACATAGAACCATCGTCTATATATAAAGTATATATGTACTGCATGTCCAAGATATTGGAGGTATTCAGACCCCCTTATATGCAGTACACATAAGAAAGAAGAGAAATTAAATGGATGAACCGGTAATGAAGACAAATTCCCAAAACATTCCGGGAGATTCTATTAAAGTGTTTGGAAGTTCTAGGTTTAGGGCTTCATATTTGGGGCAGGAAGCTGTAAGCACGTGACCCATGTCACATGACTTGGACCAATCATGGCGCGCAAAAAACCACACCACTTCTCTCCACCATCACCACACCACAATGTTCAGAGCCTCCACCCAACGCACCTTCCAGAGATTCAACTCCGGCCACGTGTCCAAATTCATTAAAGAAGATCCATTCAAGCACTTGTACAACAAGGAGGCCGGTGAGGCTTTCAAGAAGCAGTACGAGCAGAAGAAGCACCACTCGGTGGGCGTGACCGCCTTGTGGAAGAAGCTCTCGCTCTTCGTGGCACTCCCAGCAGTTCTTTTGACCACCATCCCCGTGGGAAAGGTGGAGCTTGAACATGCCCACCACAGAGAGCACTTGAGACATGTGCCCGACGAGGAGTGGCCTGTGCAGTACGAGTACCAGAACATCAGACAGAAGAAGTTTTTCTGGGGAGATGGAGACAAGACCTTGTTCTGGAACCCTGATATCAACAGACACATTGAGTAGGCTTTTTTTGAGGTTCGATCCGTGTATAGCAATCAATGCAATTGTGACTTATTGTAGATCAGTGGTGTACAGTCCACTCTTTAACCAGTCTATAGTGTATTAGTATAGCTACTATATACTAGACTACTTATACTAGACTACTTATACTAGACTACTTATACTAGACTACTTATACTAGACTACTTATACTAGACTACTTATACTAGACTACTTATACTAGACTACTTATACTAGACTACTTATACTAGACTACTTATACTAGACTACTTATACTAGACTACTTATACTAGACTACTTATACTAGACTACTTATACTAGACTACTTATACTAGACTACTTATACTAGACTACTTATACTAGACTACTACACTACCACTACACAGTCAAGGTAAAACAAGACTGAAAAGGGATTCAGTAGGTTCAGTGTACACGTATCAATGAATTCTAATGTTAACTCAGAATACAGACTACCGACCAGACTACCGACTACCGACCACTCTATATTATACTATACTATACTACCAAAACCGTCATCACTCTATCCTTACATTCTATACATAGTATCTACTGCGTTGCATCTTTATCTATCAACTGTACCCAGTACTACTATTTACTACTATTTACTACTAGAACTACTTACTATCAGTTAATCAGTACTACTTCTAGTGTGGGTACCACAAGTCTTAGTGCTACTACCCAGAGTTGGTACTACTTCTCTTAGTCAGTACTACTAGTCTTAGTGCTACTAATTAGTGCTTACTATCATTAGTCAGTCAGTACTACTAGTCTCAGTTGACAGTATGAGTGCCATCAACGACTTTTCCAAGACTTGTATTGTGTTTGGGTACAGGCTATAAATGATCCATGCTATAAATGATCCATGCTATAAATGATCCATGCAACCTAGTGTATATATCCGATTCAAGGCAAAAAAGGTCACAGAGTTAACACTATGAATTAAGACAGTGAGGATGGGTGCACTCTATACATGGATGCTGCTGCTTGACTTGACAAACAGTCCTCAACCAAATATATTACCTTATGTGTGACTATCTATAGAGTACTATAGAGCACCTCAATTACAGTACCTATCGAGTACCTCAATTAGAGCACCTATATAGACGTTTTTATACTATATACGTTTTTATACTATAAAGCTCTAGGACTATGGTGTATCCTGGTTATCAGTGACAATCAATCACTACGTAGTGCTTACTACCTACTACTAGTCAGCACTACTAGTCAGCACTACTAGTCAGCACTACTAGTCAGCACTACTAGTCAGCACTACTAGTCAGCACTACTAGTCAGCACTACTAATGGTATATTAGTACCATTTAACTGAATACTAGAAAAACTAGACTATGAATTTGATCCAAAATGAGGACATCACTACGCATATAGGGATTGAGCTCATGTACCCAGTTAATCCCTGAGTCGGTTCGCCGTTACCAAGACTCTTTTAGTTCGCCGTTACCATGGATCACTCTCCTGCGGAGTATTTAAGTACGGCTGATCCTCAGGAAGAGGAATCAGGAAGAGGAATCAGAAACAGCAATCATCAACGAATATAGTTATCAATCAGACATAAATGTACTACAGAGTGTTGGATTCTGGTTACGTCCAGTACTCTGATTGTGTGTTTTGTATGTTTATTCGCCGATGTTTTCTCAAAGACGAACCATCGCACTCTAATTTCTCAAAGTCTAATTTTTTTTTTGATATAAATAAAGGAATTATAGATCTTATAAAAGGTAAAAAATAATGGTATAATATATAAAAATCATTTAATCCTAAAATATAACTAGGTTTAGTATTTGATTTTAGATTGGCTTTATTATATTTTATTGTTATACCTTCTCCTTTACCATTAAGTAATTTATATAATGTATATTTATCGAAATTAAATTTTTTTATTAAAAATTCTTTAATAGCTTCTAAACTTGTAATTGAACTTCAGTTAATTTTAATGTAAAAATTGGGCTTAATCTATCACGATTTATGTGAAAAGAACCTTTATGCTCTATTAAACCTAATAATCAAAATTTGTTAATTTTTATATGTTTGGATCAACTAATACCTATAAGTAGTGTTGGAGTATTTGGAACATTATTAGCTGGATGATCAGCTAATAGTAAATATTCTTTATTAGGTTCTATACGTTCTACAGCTCAATTAATTAGTTACGAGTTGGTTTTAACTACTATTGTTTTATTATGTATATTATTTGCTGGAAGTATGAATTTATCAAGATATGTTGAATTACAATCATCTATCTGATTATTTATACCATTATTACCATTATCAATTATATGATTTATAGGTTGTGTTGCAGAATGTGCTAGACCACCTTTTGATAATGTTGAAGCTGAATCAGAATTAGTTTCAGGACATATGACAGAATATTCTTCTTCTATTTTTGTTCTATTCTTCTATTCTGAATATGCTTCAATTTTATTCTTATCAACATTAACTGTTATATTATTTTTTGGAGGTGGTACAGGTATCATTTTAGGTTTAAAAGCTAACGTATTTGCATTTACTTATATTTGAGTTAGAGCAACTTTACCAAAAGTTTGTACCTCATGATCACGTGTCTGATGGCACGTGAGCGAAGTTCGGGTTCACGTTTCCTACGGGAACGTGAATAGAGGAGCATGCAAGTCTTAGACTTAACACTTGATGCATGTGCAGATGAGCACATCTCTAACACAAGGGGGAAATAGTTGCTAGGAGGATTATTTAAGACAACCTGCATATTTGGATACTATGCAGGCCAATATGGCTTGTCCTATAAGGAGGGGGAATCCGCGTCATTAAGACAGTGCGGATAAGTAAATCTGTCACGGCGGCCCCACGTTGAGTTTATAGAAATCTAACAGACGTTATCACCCTTCCACAATTGCAGGCGCAAAGCAGTAAGCGCCAACACGCACCTTATATAGACTAGTCCGGCATATAGGAATGGAGGTCGTATCGACCAGTGCTTCCCAACAATGGGTAGCACACTACCCATGGTGGGTCTAACAACTATTAATTAGTATAGTGGTCAGTGTTGGATCCACTATATACAGGGCACTACTCAGAGAGGTACTATAAAGCCTAAGCCGTCTGATCCTAACAATCACCCTTTCTCGATACCGTCCCAATATCATATGATGTTAAAAGTGACATGGTCAGCATCATTGGGTTTTCTATTCTGCACCGTTCCTCCCTCGAAAGTCTTATAACTTGCTCAGATTCCTGCATCTGGGGATTCTGGCCATAGACATGTGAAAACATACAGGCCTTAGACGAATGGAACACTATAAGACGTACTCGCATCCCATCTTAGGACTTTGGTCTTGTAAGTTACACTTTACATAGTCCCTGTATAATAATGTATACTTAAACATATGTTGAAAGAATAAGAGCTCACCATTTAGCCTGTAGTTCGTAGTCTATGATTGGTGGTCTGGTATGGACAAGCCAAAAAAAGACAAAAAAGGCTCAAAGTCTCCATTGATCAACCCAAAATACTCTCAATTCAGTATATTCATAATTTATTATTGAATTATTATGTTTACTGAACAAACTTTTTCTATATCATTAAATTGTACTGCATACAAACAGATCTTCCTTCACCTATCTGTATATCTCTATCTATGACACCATGACAGTGACTCAATACTATCACCAGAGTATCCTGCATTGTATTAGACCAGTTAAGAAGACTACCTAATCTATGGATCACTGACTTGAGTGGCTTGCGTCTGGCCAGTACCTCAAAGAAGTACTGTTGAGACCAGTATTATTTGAGGTTATACGTTTTGGTGGTACGGTGATTGTGTGATTTGTATGTGTAGATGGGTGTAGCAGGGTAGGTCCTTCGCTGGAGCAGGAGTCGAACCATACGGAATTATGTGCCTGCATGGCCGGAATCTCCAAGTGTTTGCTTCATTGAACCAACCACTTGTATCAGGTCAGAGATCATGTCACAGGGTCAGGTCAGAGATCATGTCACAGGGTCAGGTCAGAGATCATGTCACAGGGTCAGATCAGAGATCATGTCACAGGGTCAGGTGGGTCAGATCAGAGATCATATCACAGGATCGAGTGGGTCAGGTCAGAGATCATATCACAGGATCGAGTGGGTCAGATCAGGTCAGGTCAGATCAGAGATCAAAGTGACCTTATAAAGTCGAGAAAATATAGAGATTATTCGTCGCAGCAATGGCCACACTGTTCTCCTGCGGGTGCCACGATAAATGCAAAATGCTCTTTTTGAACTCGATGAAATCGTTGTGATCGCCACTACCCACGCCGCTCATCAACCGCCTGCGTGTGCTTTGGTCACTGCTGCCCACCTTCCGAGATTTGAACGCCGATTTATCTGCCTGCAAAATAATCTCTTCCTGGTCATCCTCCTCGTCGAGATTGCTTGGCGACTGCGCATATGGCCCCGACACGGGCGGCGAGTCCTCATCGCCCGACTCGTCTTCGTCGTCGTCGTCATCCTTTTTCTCCTTCTCGACGCTGAGCTTCTGCGCCTCTCCTCCTCCCACCGCATTGGGGTAGATCATGAAGTTGTTGTTGTAGGAGCCGGTCATCACCAGGCGATTGTCTCCGGAAAACTGCACCTCGAACTTGTCGAAAATGGCGTCGTTTTCGTAGGTATCACACAAGCGGTCACGCAAGTGCTCGTGCACATTGATGGTTTTCACGGGCTTCAGCTCCATGGCAAGGTCCCAGATCTTAACCGTCATATAGTCCCGGGACACAATGTGGCGGCCGTCGTGCAGGAACTTGACGTCGCTGATGGACGATGTGATTTCCGTGAAGAAGTTGTGCGAAGCTGGGTCCAAGTATTCTTCGAACACCTTGGCATGCAGATCACACAATGAGTTGGACCGCATGTCCGATAACTTGATGGTGCCCTTGGACGACAGGTACATGAATAAGTTGCAGTGGTTGGGGTGAAACTCGGAGCTGGTGATGACCTCGGTTAATTCCTCCATGTTCGCCGGCTTGATGTCCACGATATTGAACAGCTGGTCCGGGATATCCAAGTTCCACAAGTTGATGCGCAAGTCGTCGGACGAAAGGTAGGTTTCCTGGTCGGAATTGACGGAGATGGAGTTGATATGGTAGGCGTGGGCATTGGAGTAGATCTTCTTGGGCTGGGCCAGGATCAACTTATCGTGAAACTCCATCTTGGGCAAGATCAAGTCCTTGACGTTGAACTTGGACGACAACAAGTGGTCCAGGCCATTAAGGTTATTTTCGCTGACCAACTTGACCTGGCGCTCCATGATTTTCCACAACTTGATGGTCTTGTCGTTTGTGGAGAGGAGATACAAGGAGTTGTTGGAGCTACGCAACCACTTGATCTTATTGATCTTCTCCTCCACTTCCAAGGACTTCAAGTAGTCGAACTCGGCGTCGTGGCTCTGGAACTCCGTGAAGAACTTGTATTCACAGTTCTGCTTCTTGCCCTGGTTGCGCTCGAACAACACCACACGGCCGCCTTTATCTCCGGTGGCCAAGAAGGTTCCGGAGCTATCGAACTCCACGGTGGAGATGATATCGGCCTCGGTGATGTTTTCGATATCGCCTTTGTCGCCAAAACACTGGGAGAATTTCCACTTGTGATCCATGTTGGGTCTTTGGGGAGGGTTTGGGATTTTGGGGAGGGATTTTGGGGTGGATTCTGGATTTGGAGGGGGGGGGGGTGATCAGCCGGTTATGAGCACCAACACGGGGCACGGCAAACGGAGGTTGGATGAATGGAGACTTTCAATGAAAGTGAGGAGGGCCTGTATATAACAACAGATATAAAGCCAAGCACACGAAAAAAGCTGGGCCGGGGTATGCAGGGGGTTCCGTTACGGGCGACTTAAGGGTGGTAGGTCCAATTAGCAGAGTAGAAGCTGGAGTGGAGGAAGTGCGAAAGAGGGATGAAAGTCGCAAGCAGCACATCCGTACACCACAAGATTAGGATATGGGTCACGTGTTTCCCAAAATTTCCCATAGTTTCCCATAGTTTCCCATAGTTTCCATAGAAAATCTGGTAGTTTTCAGAAAATCTGGTAGCTTTCAGAAAATCTGGTAGCTTTCAGAAAATCAGGTAATTTCCAAAGAATCAGGTAGTTTCCAAAGAATCAGGAAGGTGGAGGCAAAAAAAGGGAAGGTGGAGGGAGGGGCGATTGCTCAATTGGTTATGGTTTTGGTAAGTGGAGGTGGTAAGTGGAGGTAAGTGGAGAGGGGAGATCGCTGTATTAATACACACACTATACACTCACACCATGCTGATTCACTCCAAATCTATGCTGATTCACTCACATATTCAGGCCTACATCATACCCACTCGGTACATTTACTTCTACTATACACTCACACTGTAATATTTCCATACTAGACTATTTCCACACTAGACTATTTCCATACTAGGCTATACATTTATGATAGCTACACTATGACATAGTCGCACAATTCTTGTGATTCTTGTCAGACCTAAGATATCACTACAGTATATTCCCACCATACTCCATGATACAACTATAGAGCAGGCTATGGAGCAGGCTATGGAGTATTGAAGAGAATTTAACCAGCAATAACGTGGATTTATAAATCTTCAAGTATGTCTAGGACAATATCACAACAACTGTACATCCGAAGGTATACAAGTATGAGGTGAGAAAGAAGAAATAAACCATTAGCGCCATCCTATAAAGGAAAGTGTGTTTGAAGATTCAAAATGGTATTTGAGTGTCAAGAAAAAGCAATGCCACAAACCGTCAGGTTATGAGCTATAGAGCAGGTAGACAGTACTAGTTAGTCATAAACCTATCTCTGCTCTATATAGCAAGCTATAGGGGAGCCAATGGGGTTAGAGTCATAATCAGAGCAGAGTCATGACCAGTAGTAATAACATACAGCTTTAGTTTCCAAGCCTTAGTATAGTCTATAAGTACAGCCGTCCATACATAGTCCATACATAGTCCATACAGATACACAATAGATGTCCATACAGATACACAATAGATGTCCATACAGATACACAAAAGATGTCCATACAGATACACAAAAGATGTCCATACTACTATAGTACTGCTGATATACTCTAGCCTCCTGGTAGCCAGTAGTATACACGACTATAGACTAGTCTACTATGCTAGACGGGTGCATGATTTAGGATTTATCTAGTTACTACTGTACCAATGGATAGCACATTAAGGATAGATTAGATCTGACCCATCGAGTCACAGTCATGATCTATTCTTTTTACTATGCTAGTGTTCTTGCCAAAAAATACAGACTTACATGACTAGATGTCAACAGACAAGGTTGTAGAATTGCATGGCTATCTTTAGCTGGTGTTTCTTTTGGTGGAAAGCTTGTAGATAGTATTTATAGATTACTGTGAATTACTACTACTGATTCCCACTCATAGATACTACTCATGGATACTACTTATGATAGTACACAATAGATGTCCATACAGATACACAATAGATGTCCATAAAGATACACAACAGATGTCCATACAGATACACAATAGATGTCCATAAAGAAGTTCATCCAGTATTTATCTCTATCTCTTTGTCTCTATAACTCAGTTATACCTGACCTATATACTTTGATGCGTTAGTCCATACTACCATAATAATACCAATCTAGTTATCCACCAATAAATCATCATGTACTGACCCCGAAACTTCTAATTCTGGTGCTTGTCTGAATTGCACCAAAATATCCTAGAGAAAACCACGCAATTAGTGTCCGAGTCCGAGTCCGAGTCCGAGTCAAGAGTACAGATGTCCATACAGAGGTGACTAAATTTTAGTACCAATGTTCAAACCTATAGTCTCTATGTTTTCTTGTCAGTCTTAGTATTATTCTCTATCTATAAGCCTAGTAGTATACTGTGCGTCCTTACATGTCCATACAGAAAACCTTTGAACACAAGATTCAAGCAAAAATCAAGCACTAGGCATGACCACTAGTTCAAACAAAAGCATGACCACTAGTTCAAACAAAAATCAAGCACTAGGCATGACCACTAGTTCAAGCAAAAATCAAGCACTAGGCATGACCACTAGTTCAAACAAAAATCAAGCACTAGGCATGACCACTAGTTCAAGCAAAAATCAAGCGCTAGGCATGACCACTAGTTCAAACACTCTGGATACTATATACACATCTCCATAGCGTTTTGTCGTTGGTAAAACCACTGTGGATATCGTACTCAGGACTTCGCTTTCGTATAGTGCAGTACCCCCAGAATTGGTCTAGAATTAGCATTGTCCCCAGAGCTTTTCTCGCAAACCTGCTAGTCAATTAAGATCCATGGAGAGAAAGAATCTTCTATCCTCGTCTCTAAGGAACACGTTCGAGTTCTTTTCTCCCTTCACAATGGGTTGCAACGTGTCAACCAAAGTACAGCCACCTTTTCACCTCTACTAAACACAGGAGTGGCAGTACCCTATGGAGAGAGATGGATACGGTATAAATACCATAAAAATTCCTTATTCAAAATACTATTGTAGCCTAAGTATTATTGTAGCCTAAGTATTATTGTAGCCTAAGTTTTATTGTAGCCTAAGTATTATTGTTGGGTTTATGATGTATTTCAACTTATGACCCCCTCTGATAAGCCATCATAGACGGCATCTTCAAGGCCCTGGCAATCCGAGAAATGTCATTTGTCATCCAAAGCCAAAACGAAGCTTGTCAAAAATATGGCATAGATACCTCCAGAAGTATCTTCCATGTTATCTTTGACAAATTCCATAATAACACTGATCATAGAAACAGAATCTTCCAAGTTTTGGGCAAAGATATCATCGGTATACCTTGACGAGACTATGAGGAAAGTGTCCCTCAGCAATAGTCCACTGGACATCACACCGTGGTTAATCCATGGTACACCCCCACATGGTCTTCCTTTCGACTCTGGCTCCTTCATCATGAACTTCGAGAGGTCCAATTTGTTGGGAGTTGCTCTGATCTGCTCCTCGATCTCCTTTGCGTTGTACTTTGAGAGATCCAACTTCTTAGGAAGTGCTCTTGTCTTTGCTTGTCGGTTTCCACCACAATCTTTTCAAGATAGCATCGGTTCCATATTTCAATGTCTCCCCGCAGCCATTGTCATCTACAAGAGGATCGAATTTGATGATACGTTTGTACTAAGCTATCTATATTCGTTGATGATTCATTCCTGGCTTTATTCCAAGCTTTCTTGGATTTGACCATACAGAAAACCAGAGACGTCCTTAGATTTGCATATAGATTCAATCTCTTGCTCTTTTGTCTCTAGGTAATAGTATCACAGCTGTATCATACTTATATACCAATAATACAATCAGTAGCACTTAGAACCAGCCTTCTAATAGCTACACTAGTCACTACACTAGTACAATACACTAGTACAATACACTAGTCACTACACTAGTACAATACACTAGTACAATACACTAGTCACTACACTAGTACAATACACTAGTCACTACACTAGTACAATACACTAGTCACTACACTAGTACAATACACTAGTCACTACACTAGTACACTACACTAGTACACTACACTAGTACAATACACTAGTCACTACACTAGTACACTACACTACTACTGTTAGATCCGCTATGAAGCCTCTCAGTCCGGTTGTTACAATGGCCATTGCAAACGTCGTCTCAAAACCATCGTTGCATGGAGTACTATGATGGTCCTTTCGGCTATTCTGGAACAATAGAGTAAAGAGTAAAGAGACAGAGTATAGAGACAGAGTATAGAGACAGAGTATAGAGACAGAGTATAGAGACAGTATAGAGACAGTATAGAGACAGTATAGAGACAGTATAGAGACAGTATAGAGACAGAGTATAAAGACTATTAGGTACTGAGCATTGAGCATTCAGTATACACATTGACCATTCAGTATAAAGATTAGTGGATACTGAGCATAGTGACAGAGTATAGAGACAGGATAGAGACAGTATAGAGACAGGATAGAGACAGAGTATAAAGCCTATTAGGTACTGAGCATTGAGCATTCAGTATAGACATTGACCATTCAGTATAGACATTGACCATTCAGTATAGACATTGACCATTCAGTATAAAGATTATTGGATACTGAGCATAGTGACAGAGTATAGAGACATAACCTGTAGAGAAGCTAACGCCTGATCCGCAGCGACAGTTGCGACACCAGGAGGGCCAGTGATCAACCAGGGTGTAATATCCAGAGGATAGCTCACTATAAGACATTGACCTCGTAGTCTCATCAAGATATGTAAACACTTCAGGAGGAGGAGGAGGAGAAGAAGATCCAGTCGTCTGACCTCTGCGCCTCAGCATAAGATTTGGGAATTTGGTGTGGAGAGTCGGTACGTGCTCCCACCAGTGACACCACGAGGCGCCCTGTGGTGGGAGCTTCCCTGGGAAAGCCTCTAGGAGAATCAACATTGATATTCTGTAGCTCTCCAACAACCGGGATGATATCCTCCAAGGAACGATAGACGTATCCTTGAGTCAGTCCAAGTCTGACCGTGTAATTCTTTTGAAATGCATCAAGAGGATATGCAGCCATTCTCCCTCGAGAGGTAAGAATAGCTTTGGTCGTCAGCACGACACCAATTAGAGACCTGTCAGTAGTACTGAACTCAGTAGAATACGTTTGGCCGAACGCAGACTCGAGGGTACCACCACCATTTTTGCAACCCACCAAGGATACCATCAGAGACAGAGTATAGAGACAGTATAGAGACAGAGTATAGTGACAGAGTATAGTGACAGAGTATAGTGACAGAGTATAGTGACAGAGTATAGTGACAGAGTATAGAGACAGTATAGAGACAGTATAGAGACAGTATAGAGACAGTATAGAGACAGTATAGAGACAGTATAGAGACAGTATAGAGACAGTATATAAAGACTATTAGGTACTGAGCATTGAGCATTCAGTATAGACATTGACCATTCAGTATAGACATTGACCATTCAGTATAAAGATTATTGGATACTGAGCATAGTGACAGTATAGAGACTATTGGTGAGTAGTTCGTCTTGTAGTTGTTTTTCTTCATCTGCAGCAATGGCCATGCGTCTGATAAGGGTATAGGAGTGTTTGGTTGGGCTGCTGGAGTGGCCGTTGGTGCTGAAACTGCTGCTGAATCTGGTGCTGCTGCATTTGCTGTTGCACCGGTAGAAGCCTACGCTGCATGTCAATGTTGGGAGGGTATTGCACCAATGCGGAAAGAAAAGTGTCCTCGTGGAATTCCGGACGTCAGAGTGTATATTTATGAGTATTTAATATACTTGAAGATCCTTGTATCTTAACACAGCTGATTTTTTAGATCCACCATACGCAGGACCCTGCAATGAAGGTATTATGCATTGTTCTGGTGGAGAGTTTCGATGCCATTTCTCTCCAAGTATATAAGCCACTCCGGCTCCTCTTTGAGGAACCATCGACGAATACAAGATTAGGTTAAGACACGTTAAAAAGAACATAACAACTACACTACGCTAGGACAGTACACTACGCTAGGACAGTACACTACACCAGTACAGTACAGTACAGTACACTAGTACAGTACAGTACAGTACACTAGTACAGTACAGTACAGTACACTAGTACAGTACACTAGTACAGTACACTAGTACAGTACAGTACACTAGTACAGTACAGTACACTAGTACAGTACAGTACACTACACCAGTACAGTATAGTACACTACACCAGTACAGTACAGTACACTAGTACATTACACTACACTAGTACAGTACACTACACTAGTACACTACAGTACACTACACTAGTACACTACAGTACACTACACTAGTACACTACAGTACACTACACTAGTACACTACAGTACACTACACTAGTACACTACACTAGTACAGTACACTAGTACAGTACAGTACAGTACACTACACTAGTCACTACACTACACTAGTACAGTACAGTACACTACACTAGTCACTACACTACACTAGTACAGTACAGTACACTACACTAGTCACTACACTACACTAGTACAGTACACTACACTAGTACAGTACACTACACTAGTACAGTACACTAGTCACTACACTACACTAGTCACTACACTACAGTAACCACGATGATATACTCCTTAAGATAAATCAAAGTATGCTTGTTAGTCCTTCTTTTCTTTCTTGCTAGATCCAGTTGGAAAAATCCTACACCACCATAGATAAGCAAATACCTTGAAAAATGTTTGAGGAGATGTTAAATGTATGAATAGGTAAGGTGATGACGGCTAGTAGAACGTTTACTCCAGCCTGAGACCAAGCACTTCCGTCGCAATTTTCTCAAGCGTTAGATTCTTGTTGAACTTTAAGTATTAAGTCATCTATTTTCGTCGATGGTTCCTCAGAGGGGAAGCAATGCAGTTTATACAACAATTGAAGAGAAACGTGACAGTGAAAAACCCGTCACCAGAACAATGGTGATGGTTGTTCTGGCATCTTCGAAAAAGGCCATCTTTTCTGATGTTCGAACGCCTCAATACAGCGTTTTCAATGGCCCTTGTTAGTATTGGGCGGAGAGAATTCATAATACCTTCATAGGTAGATTGTATAGTGTGTATTGTGTAGTGTGTATTGGGTAATACGAGTCATGTGTATTGGGTAATACGAGTCATGTGTATTGGGTAATACGAGTCATGTGTATATTGTGTAGTGTGTATTGGGTCTTATGAGTCATGTGTACTGAGTGCCATGTTTACTATGTGATATATACTATGTCTATGTCAGTGTACCATATGTATTATGTGTTATGTCTTGAGTGTTAGATTCTGTTGATAGGTGTAGGTAGCTGGCTTTCTATTCGTTGACAATGCCCCATTTATCACTGTGAGTACCCCAAAAAATATCTCTATCATATGGTACTGATCTGTATTTATTTTTATTCACCTGAACTTATACACAAAAGCCCAAGAATGGTTCCAACGAAAAATGTGTCTTGAAACTCAACAAATCCCTATTTAGTACACTAGTGCACTACAGGAACTACAGCACCAATACTTCAATGGATACTGACAGCTCTACTTCTTCTTCTTCTCTTGACCTAAACACCCCTCAAGTGTTTACATCCCTTGACGAGACTATGAGGACCGTGTCCCTCAGTAACTGCCCACGGGACATCACACTATGGTTAGTCTATGGTCCACCTGGTGGTGCAACTATCGTTGCGGAAGATGCGTTATCTAATCTACAGGGTATGAGTAGAGCAATCAATTCGGCTTTGAGAGTAGCTGAGGCACAGACGTCTGACGAATAGTGAGAAAGATCCGTGAGTTGTCGTAAGCCGGAGCGTTATCAAACGGGTCCTGCTTCAAGTTCACCTTCTGGAAGAAAACTGATAGAAGTACCGAATTGATTATATACCCACAAAGTAGGTATTTTATCGACTGCCTAATATCTCACTTTCATCCGCTATATCTGTTAGTAGTCAGAAGTATTCGATCACCTTCTTCATTTTCCCAGTCTTTTGTTTTTTCTATTTTTTTTATTTTTTGTTTTTTTCATTAAGCATGATAGTCCACTTATTAAATTCATTTTTTTATTTAAATAATTACTTTAAATAACGATATTTTATATTTTATATTTTATATTTTTGTTAGATTCTGGTTACGTCCAGTACTCTGTTTTAGTGCGTTTTGTATGTTTATTCGTCGATGATTCCTCAAGGAGGAACCATCGCACCTTATATAGACTGGTCCGGCATAGAGGAATAGAGGTCGTATTGAGGGCCGAAGGCCGCTCAACATCTGATCGACCATCCACATGGGTAGTACACTACCCATGGTGGGTCTAACATATTTTATATTTTATTTTATGGAGCAAGATCGCACCCATACCTCCCATCAAATGGCCTATATTATGACAATGCAAGAGCCAAATTCCGGGGTTATCTACAGTGAACCTTAATACTGCATGACCTCCAACTGGAACTAAAATCACATCGTACAGAACTTTAGTACTCACTCCACTGCACTGATTATCTATGGCGTCCTGCATTGAGCCGTACGGGAAATTCTCCCCATCACTATAACTAACCACGTGCACATAATGACCATGTAAATGGATGGGATGGTTAATGTGGCGATGATTATTGATTATTAGATCCACCACTTGGCCTTGTTGGATTGGTGGCTGCANATTATTGATTATTAGATCCACCACTTGGCCTTGTTGGATTGGTGGCTGCAAAATCGATGCACACTTATAATTTTGGAGTCTAGAATGGGTGGTCTGGTTTCAAAGTCTCCTGGAACTTGTGTCCGGTTTTGAAACATGGTGAACTGCACATTATCAAACCTGTGAAGATGGAAAGCAAATGTGACATCTGCAAGCTTTATATTTTCAAGCTGGTGTTTTTTTGATTACTTTAAATAACGATATTTTATATTTTATATTTTTTCATTGATTTATTATTTATTAAAATAGTAAATTAGACCTACCATGGTAGACACACTACCCATAGAGGTATGTTCGAGCCTACGAATACCAGTGACTCCTCCAAGGCA
The DNA here is from genome assembly GCA_002374485.1 of Metschnikowia santaceciliae. Classification (NCBI taxonomy): domain Eukaryota; kingdom Fungi; phylum Ascomycota; class Pichiomycetes; order Serinales; family Metschnikowiaceae; genus Metschnikowia; species Metschnikowia santaceciliae. The sequence goes on from NKZN01001972.1 coordinate 17,523, forward strand.
CCATAACCCGTGACTTGGACTCATCGATTCACCTTACCTCGTGACATGGCGTTTAAGCGCCCTGCTTCACTCTGGTATTCACTGGCTAGCTATATAATTACTCGGATTCCCACTTATTGGGGATCCATCAACGAATGAACATAACTCCTAGTATTAGACGTATTCAAGAATCTAACAGTAAATGTTATGTTCTTTATAACGTGTAATGCCTAAACTTGTATCCGTTGATGGTTCCTCAAAGAGAGGAACCGAGGTGGCTTATATAACTTTGTGTTAAGTTTCAGACTTACTTTTATTGATGGGGTGGACTGGACCCAAGTCACAATCAATAAAAGTAAGTCTGACGTAACAGATCAAGAGTCAAATACTTTACCGATTGAGAAAGAAAGTATGTCAAATAACGAGGTACGATTCGCCCACTTTGACGGTGAGGATGGGTTTTTGTCTGCCAGCGAAGATACTTCCCAGAATGACATCGGCTCGTTAACACTCTGAGAGAAACGTCTTACCGGAAAACTCTCCACTAGAACAATGGTACGGCTTGTTGTAGAATATGCGAAAGAAGACCACCGATGCCCGAAATGCCGAGACGCCCGAACGCCTTGATCCGGCGTTTGCCGTGGCAAATGTTGACATCAGACATCGTAGGTTTCATACTGTCCCTATAGGTAGTGCCCTCCCTATAGTGCCCTGCCGATAGTGGATCTAACATCCCCCCAGCCTTGATGTCGATTTATCGGGCATTGATGGTTACTAGCCCGGGGTGGGATTAGCCGGGGTGGGATTAGCCGGGGTGGATATTGATACGGCGTCAGATTTATTCTCCAAATCTTCCCCACGGATGTATTCCACGGACTAATACTGTTTGAACATAATAGTCCAGTCTAAAAGTGTCAGCCGGTTGATTGTAAGTCCCCTGCTCGTACCTTAATGACTTCGCCCTCTGGGTGTTTAGCAGACCGTTTGCAACGTATTGTCAAAATGTAGCCGCGACTTAGCTTTTTATGCGCTGTGATCTGTTCCACTTCGACTAGTTCGGATCCGTCTTTATAACGTTTGAGGCCGACGTCGGTAGGGAGTGGAGTGAAGTACTCGTCAGGAATTGTTTTCACTAGACGTAGCAGGCTGAGTGGAAAACGTTGCTGCCTTTGTATTGCGGGGGCATCACGGATTCCACTTTGGCAATTTCAAATGGTCCTGCAAACTTCGAACGAAGCTTTGGTGAAAGTTGAGAATCCCTAGCGTCTGGAAACCCGTTTAGACAGTTGAATTTGACATAGACTTGTTGGCCCGTTTGGAAACTAACAAAAATATAAGCCACCTGTGTTCCTCTCGTTGAGGAACCATCAACGTATATTGCCTAAACTTGTATTCGTAGGTTCCATAATGTCCCTATAGGTAGTGCCCTCCCTATAGTGGATCTAACAGTAAATCATAAATTCCCTTAGAACTAGATTTACTGCTTCCCTTTTCGAAATTTGAAATATATACATCATATCGGTTCGATTCCGATTGATTCCATATTTTTTTTTATTTGTATTTATAATAATTATTAAAAATTTTGAAACAAATGATTGGATTTTTCAACTTATGTTTTAGTATATATTGATATACAGGGATATGTAAGTTGTACCTTACAAGACCAAAGTCTGTAGAGGTGTCGCGAAGGCAGGTAAAAACCCTTCACCTGGCGGGGGCCTGCACGTAGCACATGACTGGCTTGTATGCCACATATCTACGAAGTACTGTGACTCCGCACATGCTAGGTACTTGTTGACATGATTGGATGTACCAACACCATGCGGTGTACGTTTACAAGATTCAGCATCACCTACCCAAGAAGGTATACATGAAATATATTAAGTTCCAAGCCTCTTTTTTCTTTTAAGAAAACTTTTACTAAATTCTTTATATCAAGGCAGTCTTGATAACTTCTGTTAAGTGTCAGACTTACTTTTATTGATTGTGACTTGGGTCCAGTCCACCCCATCACTTGACCCTACGGAAGAACTCCTTCTCTAGAGGACCCCGGCGACTCGTCCGTCGTCCTGCACATCATCGCTAGCCGCTCCATACGTGTGACTCCTTTTCAGTTTCCATCCACGCGTTAACACTTTTTCAGTTTCCATCCACGCGTTAACAAGCCAGGTAATATGACACCGGGTATAGATAAGATCGTGGGATCCAGATGCTACTAAAAGTAGTAATGGACCCATATCTGGACCCATTAGGAGATGCAGATTCATGAGGACTCACACCTGGACTATACTTTATAATAATATGTCTAAGGAGTGCATAGATCATATTATATATTATCATTTGTATGCAAAATTTCAAAGGGTCGATTGACTTCAGTGTCTCCGGTGCTTTCTTGGGGACGACGATGAGAGCTTGTCATGAGTACAGCACTAAAGTTTCTGAGGGAGACCTCCTTCTCTTCTTCACTTGTATGCTCATTGCGGAAGATGCGTTATCTAATCCACAGGTTATGAGCCCGGGGCAAATTGATTATCAAGGATCATCTGCAAATTGCGAATGCACATCAACGAGCCAATCTTGGCCGTCGACGTACTTGAAAAGTGTGCCTCATACGTTGTACTGTAGGTTCTTTAACTCCAGCTCAGCTAGGAATGCTGGCGAATCACGTGGCCCATAGAGTAACCATGGTTTAAGGTCCAGACATCTCTTTTGACTATAACATACGGGTCTCATTGTTCCATCACGATAAGTGAACACTTGAGCCGAGGTGTTTACTTCAGACATAGGCGGAGCCTCAATGTCAGTACAAGGAGATCTGGTGGGTCTGGATCTGCGAGGCATCTTGGTATGTCTCCCTAGGTAGAGATATTCAATTAGTTAACTCATAACAGGTGTCGCGAAGGCCTCATTATATATATGGGAGTCGGCCTTCACTGACCCTTGGTTGTCCTGACAACCGAGGGCGGGGAAACTAGTAGAGACGTGCCCTGCAAGCCTAACAGTCTAATGGTGGTCGACGCCCCGCAGAAAAGGGGTTGGGTGGCAATTGACAAGGACTAAGCAAAGAGAAGAGAAGTTACTCTCATGAATCATAGAGCCAGGTCAGTCTGAGGACACTGCGTTCAAGAGATTCTTAGTATAGTATAGATGCAGATAAGAATAGAAATGACTGAGATGAATATTTGAGTTCCACAACTATATGATGTCATTGGTTGCCAATGATACAAGCGCTCCAATTTATGGACCTAAGAATTGAGAACTTTAACAAGTACTATGATGGGCGTAGTTTGGAGGTTGTACTCTGTACTATGATGGGCGTAGTTTGGAGGTTGTACTTTGTACTATGATGGGAGTGATACGAAGTTTTCAATGGCCATCGAATATTCTAGAACAATCCTCACCATTAGTCTAATACAGCCTTTGATTACGATTTTGGTAGGTGGAGGTGGTAAGGAGTGGCAGGGGAGGTAAAGGGTGGTAAGTGGTGAGTGGTGGCAGGGGAGGAAGGTGGGGCAGGACGATCGCTTGGATGCAGGTCTTGAACATAAAAGAGTAAGAGTTCCCAAAACCCACTGAACAGCCAAAGGAAAATCCAAGACTTAAGGAGGTTTTAGGGTTTGGAGAAGAAAAATTGACATGGGCGTTAATTATATGAAACTCCAGTGGATGAAGCTTAGGTGGATGAGGCAATGGAGACGCATAAAGCGCATGAGGCCTGAATGGATGAAAAAACGTGACGTATAGGAATTTTGATAGGAATTGAAGTTCGAGGTCAAGGTCCCTAAGAACTTAAGGTCCAGGTCCGAGTCCCAAGAATCTTTTATAGCTAATACATTCCACCCACTTATTACAGTACTAGAGCATAGCACTGTAGAGTAGAGTAGAGCTAGCACTGTAGATGTAGCACTGTAGATGTAGCACTATGAATACAGCACTATGAATATAGCACTGTAGAGTAGAGTAGAGCTCGGTGTGTACCCTTCGAACGGGTACTTCTGGTGCACCATCAATACAAAGGAGCTCGGTATAACACACACCATCATTTGAAACCAATAAATTAACTGATTGATTGATGACTGACTGATGACTTAAGACTGCTTTATATGGCTATACTGGTATTCTGGTCCTTGTATCATACATATTGATCGTGGTACATGATGTTCACCTATGCTGATTCTCTATTGGTTATTGAAGTTGAGGCTGAGGAAGAGTATAGAGTATATACGGCATAGGAGTCAAGGAGTCCAAGGTGAAAAGGTGAAAAGGTGAAAAGGTGAAAAGGTATATATAGAGGAGATCCCGCTCTTGATTGAGCAGTATCATCAGTAACCAGAATATCACGGACCTTGTGTACAGATCACTAACACATCTAACAATCCCTAAGAATAAACAATGACTACTACCGGCCCAAAGCACTACTACCGTCTCAAAGCGTTTGGAGTTATTGGGGGACAATGACATAGCTGTTCCCCATTATGGAAGCGTTTATTACAACGCCCAACAGTATGAGTATGAGTATGAGTATGAGTATGAGTATGTTAGATTCTAGGTGTAACGTTAAGTACTAAGTTCGTTATTCGTTGATGATTCCTATGAAGGAGGAGTCTGAGCTGCTTTTTTAGTGTTTTCAAGAGAAGGAAAGACTGGTAGATGGTAGATGACTGGTAGATGACTGGTAGATGGTAGATGACTGGTAGATGACTGGTAGATGGTAGTTGACTGGTAGTTGACTGGTAGTTGACTGGTAGATGGTAGATGGTAGATGGTAGATGGCTGGTAAATGGTAGTTGAATGGTAAATGGTAGTTGACTGGTAGATGGTAGTTGACTGGTAGAAGCCCTTATACAATAGTCATTGTTAGTATCAGGCGGAGAGGCTTCATAATACCTCAATAGCTAGAGTAGTGCATTGTAGGATAGTGCATTGTAGTATATAGTGTTAGATCCCGGTTACATCACGTACTCTGCGTACTATGTTCATTCGCCGCTGGTTCCCCTCCTAAAGGAACCGTCGCACCTTATACATCGTTTTTCAATGTTGAACGTTAGCATATACCAATTGGTATACAGGAACCGTTATATAGTTGGACTGCAATAACTCTCTCAAATGAGGGACTTGGGTA
>NKZN01001974.1:0-15568 GCA_002374485.1 Metschnikowia santaceciliae
TCCTTTAGTATCATATAAATATTTAAATTATATATTAACAAGAAAAATATTTGTAATTAAACAAAATAAAATAAAATTAACGATAGAGGATATTAATAAAATAAAAAAACATCTATAAAATTAATAAAAATAGATAATGGGAAATAAATAAAATATAAGATATAGTCCAAAAAAATAAAAAAAGATACATTATAATAATACCAGGATTTGGGATAATATGGGAGAGATCTGGTCTTGGTCTACTCACAGTAATTACCAATTTATGCAGCATGGTGGTGTAATACTCAGCATGGATATGGTGTATGATGGTAGTATAGTGGTGACTATATAGTAGCACAGTATATAGTACAATAGTCACTAATCACTACTATTAATGGGGCTGAGATCAATGATGATTATCTGACATACACTGACGGTCTTCTTCTGTCATTCCTCTAAGTAACCAGTACCAGTACCAGTACTTTACACTTTTAGTACAGACTAAAATATCATATAGCCATATATGTAATCTAATACCAGCATTTAATATAGATTTAACATAGATTTAGATTTTATTAAAAATAAAGTTCCATCACAGTATACTCAATTACATAAGCAAGAAAGTGGTGATGACACTGATAGTATTATTCAATTGTAGAACTTACTACATTTGGAAATTTGGGGTGGGTAATTGTCTAATATTGAAGGGTGATAGAGTAACCAGAAATGAAACAAAAAAGAATCTACAAAATTACTATAACCTATTACATTCTTATAAATTGGTAGTATACTACATACTGTATTCTTCCAGTGTAGTACTGTATACTTCTACAGTACCTGACTCCTTCGAATGTACTAGAACTGTGGGTATATTGTATGATACATACGCACTACAACACTACAACACTACAACACTACAACACTACAACACTACAACACTACAACACTACAACACTACAACACTACAACACTACAACACTACAACACTACAACACTACAACACTACAACACTACAACACTACAACACTACAACACTACAACACTACAACACTACAACACTACAACACTACAACACTACAACACTACAACACTACAACACTACAACACTACAACACTACAACACTACAACACTACAACACTACAACACTACAACACTACAACACTACAACACTACAACACTACAACACTACAACACTACAACACTACAACACTACAACACTACAACACTACAACACTACAACACTACAACACTACAACACTACAACACTACAACACTACAACACTACAACACTACAACACTACAACACTACAACACTACAACACTACAACACTACAACACTACAACACTACAACACTACAACACTACAACACTACAACACTACAACACTACAACACTACAACACTACAACACTACAACACTACAACACTACAACACTACAACACTACAACACTACAACACTACAACACTACAACACTACAACACTACAACACTACAACACTACAACACTACAACACTACAACACTACAACACTACAACACTACAACACTACAACACTACAACACTACAACACTACAACACTACAACACTACAACACTACAACACTACAACACTACAACACTACAACACTACAACACTACAACACTACAACACTACAACACTACAACACTACAACACTACAACAAGTGAGAGTATAGATGGTTATTGTGTATGTATGGAATGGTATATTTATGGTATGGTATATGTTAGATTCTTGAATACGTCTAATACTGGGAGTTATGTTCATTTGTTGATGGATTCCCAATATGTAGGAATCCGAGGAGTTACTTAGCTAGCCAGTGAATGCCAGAGAGTGAAGCAGGGCGGTTGAACGCCATGTCACGAGGTAAGGTGAATCGATGAGGCCAAGTCACGGGTTTAGGTGCCTTGGATGAGTCACTGGCATTCGTAGGCTCGAAAGATACCTCTATGGGTAGTGTGTCTACCCATGGTAGGTCTAACAGTGTTAAACAAACTAATACAACACATAACCCCCTAACAAGTTGATTGTTGTATACAGGATAACAAGGAAACCCAGTTTAGTTCCGTCCGTTTTGACCCTTGATTGGTACTGCAAGACTTCTGTCCCAAATGTCGTACCATATGAAGCAATCGTCCAGATTTAAGATTTCAGAATATTGAATTCTAATAAAAGTTGGGGTGAAACATTACGCCATTTGGTTTGAAAGACTGGGCGAGGGGTTCGAAACATTTTGTCACGCTGGCTTGAAACATTTTGTCACGCTGGTTTGAATAGTTTTGAAAGACACTGTACATGATATAAGGTATATGGTACGGTATATGGTATATGGTATATGGGAGTTGTTATATGGTATATGGTACGGTATATGGTGTTAGATTCGTGTTGCTACGTCAGGTACTCTGTTTACTATGTTCATTCTCCGATGGTTCTCCAGAGTGAAGAATCGGGGGACTTAAGTAGTTCACATGATATATACTTACGAGTATGGTGTATGGTATGGTATATAATGTGATGTTCTTTTTAACCTTTCTTAACCTAATCTTGTGTTCGTTGATCATTCCTCGAAGACAGGAACCGAAGCGGCTTAAATAACTTTGAGAGAAATGTGGCATCAAAAAAGTCTCCACTAGAACAATGGTAAGGATTGTTCCAGAATACTCGAAAGGGACCATCATAGTATTTCGTACAACGATGGCCGTGACACGGCGCATGCAATGGCCATTGTAACAATCGGACTGATAGGCTTCATAGTACCTCCATAGACAAGGGCCTGCCTATGGTAGATCTAACATATAGGAGCTGTTATAGGTGTACGGTATGTTCTTTCAGTACGTGTAGTACGTAATCGTTTATATATTCATTGATGATTTCTCAGAGACGAATCTGAATGGCTTATATAACTTTGAAGATAAGGCATGGCAACGAAAAACTAACAGTAATTGTTCTAGCTCATCACATTCCGCTCTGGTACCTCGTACAATGGTGACCATAGGGATGGTGAATAAAGAGATGGTGAATAAAGGGATGGCCATGGCTAGGATTATACAGCATAGATTCATGATACCTCAATAGGTAGAGCACTATATGTGGTGGATCTAACATATGGTGCATGGTATATAGTATATGGTATATGGTATATGGTATATGGTATATGGTATATGGTATATGGTATATGGTATATGGTATATGGTATATGGTATATGGTATATGGCCAGCCTCTGTCTCTGTCTTTGTCTGTCTCTCTACTTATACCTACCATTGGATACATAATATGGATACAATATGTCAGATTTTAAGTTGGTCTTTTAATCTGATTCTATAAAAAAGTGAATAGGATCTACTCCAGAACAGAACTATTCCGTTTAAAGACTACTCTCAAAGAAGGACTACTCTCAAAGAAAGACTACTCCCATAGAATTGCTACTCACAAAGAATAGTTTAGTAGTGATAGTAGTAGTAATAGTAGTAGTAGTAGTAGTAGTAGTAGTAGTAGTAGAAATATTGTTAGTAGTATAGCTGTTGTAACTTCGGGATTGAGGGAGTCTCCATTGAGGGAGTTCCAACCTGAGGAATCTCCTTCAGCTTTGACATTGAGGGAGTGGCATATCAAGCTTGGAAATCCTAGTCCTCGTGCTTTTCATGCTCTCAAGACTATATGGAACATTCCTGATTCGATTCGACATGTACCCTCTGCTGAGTGTGAAACATGTGCTTTATCTAAGAGCACCTAACGTCGTCCCAAAGGGAGTACTAGTGGTAACGAAGTTAACCAACCTTTTGGGGATACCTCGACGTCTATAAGTTACACAACAAATCTACAGGTTATTGTAGTACTAAAGAAAGTAGTAGAAGATGGTACTAGAGCGTAGGAAAAAAGTATGGTGTAGTAGTATAGAGGTAGTAGTAGTGTAATAGTATAAAGGTAGTAGTAGTGTAATAGTATAAAGGGAGTAGTAGTGTAGTAGTATAAAGGGAGTAGTAGTGTAATAGTATAAAGGGAGTAGTAGTGTAGTAGTATAAATGTAGTAGTAGTATGGTCTATACTTGCCAGAACCATCATAGGATATATGATTCCTGAGGGTTCACTACTACTATATACCTTTACTGTGCCATACCCATAGCTGTTGCCTACACTGATTATATCTACTACTGCTTGCTCGACACATGTCTTCCATAATTTATACAGTTTCTGTATACATGCAATACTATTTACATCTTCGAGTCCCCAGGCTATTCCAATTGGACACCTGAGTCACACAACGACCATCAATCTAACTATTCCAACCAATCACTTCATACCACCCTTCATACAACTCTTCATACAACTCTTCATACCACTTTTCATACCAGTACATAACCAGTCTTCGTAATCTTTATAGCAGTCTACCACTCTTCGGATCAGTAGATCACCAATCCGTCCATTAGCGTCATATGACTTTCACTCTTAAATCTCTTTCTCAAACTCTCACCACTAGTTAAGCCAGCTAAACACCTAAACTCCTAAACACCTAAACAAACATCACCTAATTGACCTTCAACTCACTGATGGTCAAATGTGTCTGGAAAGGCTCTACCTCCACGGTTTTGAGCCGCCTGCACCGTTGTCTTTTCTTGTACACGTGGTACTTGGGCTCCCGGGTAATCTCTGTCAATGTGGCAGTCAAGGAGAACGCCAGGGGCGAGATCCCCTTGGAGTCTGTGAAGGTGAAGTTACGAGAGCCAAGCGTGGTGACATTGTCCAACTTCAAAACATCGCCCACATTCATATTGCGGATTTTGTAGGGCAAAATCAACCGGTCACCTTTTGTTACCAAATAGGGGATGTTGTGGATCTTGCAGATGGCGTATAAGTCGTTGCTGGCGTTGGAGTCGAACTTGAGGGCCTTGAGGTCGGCTAGGGAGGCGGATTGGGACGTTTTGGGGATGTTTTGGGTGGCAATGGATGCAGGAGTACGTAAAAGGGGGCTACTGATCCGGGCACATGCCGAAAACGAACGTACGCCCTGGAGGCTGCTCTTGAAGAGGTGTTGGAACATGGGGAGTAGAGCGAAGGAATTTTGCGTAGAAATGAATCGCGATGCACGTGAATATAGTCACGTGACGTCATGTGATTACCTTAGTGTGAATGTCACATGTACTGAGTCACATGAAAATTCAATAAAAAATCACGTGATGACTTACCAAAAAAATGTATACCCCTGGTTTTTCACCCTGGAGTTATCCAAATTACTCCCTACTAACTGGATCTGGTCCCGATCTGTATGGAAGCAGGTAAGCTTGTCTATTGTACTGTATGCGAATACGCAGAATGGCCGAAGCAGGAACCCGACCCTGCAGCACAAGACAATGCAACAATGGGGAATGAAACAGAGTTGAAACACCAGTTAAATACCAATGAAACATGGATCAAACACCATCTCCAAACCAACCTCCAAATCCAACCAATCACTGCCCTCCATCTTCCTCACGGCACGTGCTATCCCTCCCCAGGCCCAGCCAGATCCATGGCGCACCGTGGTCGTGCTGCGAGCGCGAGGAGAAAAAAAGCGAGCGAAAATCAACAAATTCTACACCACTATCCCAAGCCCTCTCTCGTTTTCCGGACCTTACACCCCCACGCCCGGATTTGATATCCCCCCTGATCTGGTGTTCCGAATTAGCCCGCGGCACGACCCCCCGCTGAGTCTCTCTACGGCGATATAAAAAGCAACACTTGTCTTTTAGCGGTTGTTATAGTGAGCCAGAAGCTTGAACCAGTCACACGACACGAGCCTTGAGAACGAACCAATAAGAGCCGTGCTTTCGCCCCCCCCCCCGGATTAGAGCCCTGGTCTAGACTTCTTGTATTCGACTAGAGTTACAAACCCCTTGTTTCTCGTTTCGTGNTTCTTGTATTCGACTAGAGTTACAAACCCCTTGTTTCTCGTTTCGTGTGTGTTTCATACCTGGAGGCATACCCAGAGGTACTGGTCTTGCAGAGGTGAGATCTAAGAGAAGGATTAATAATCACCCAAGAAAGAACAGATCTAGACCCTGGCCGAAAAACAGACGGGCCAAGAGTTTCAAACAATAGATAAGTCTTATCAAGACATCATCTACAGGCTGTGAAACAGTACACCTGTCTACATCTGTCTATATTTGTCACGTCTACAAGCGAATTCGCCCCTGATACATCTGATACATCTGATACATTTGATACATTTGATACATTTGATACATTACATCCCCGCATAATTCATCCCTTGCCATGTCCGGGTCATTTTGGAAACTAAGTAACGGCTTCACCTCGCTCTCCAACGTGCTGACGATCTTAGATGATTACAATGCAGGCAAAAACGAAGCCAAGACCAGTGCTGCAGAAACGCTAGTTAAGTTGTTTGACGAGAGCGATCTTTTGCAGGAGTTGATGTCTAATAACTCATCCCTTTTGGAGTTTCTACGCGACGATCATGTGATTGCGCTCTTGGTGGATCTCTTAATCCTGGAGAGCTTGACGGGAGATGAGCTTGAGCTCTCGCTTAAGAACTTGAGCTTGGACCTGGAGTCCCGCGAATCCAGTGCTGAGCGAAAGAAGAGCTCTTCAAAGGAACCTTCGGATACTGCGTCTGATACGTCGGATGCTTCCGAGGAGAAGCTCGATGCCAATGAAAACGAAGAACAGGATGAGACCTTCGACGAGAAAAGAACCCGCTATGCCACTTTGGCCGCAGAAATCCTATCTGCAGACGTATGGTCTTTGACTGATACAGTGATGGAGTCCACGGAGAACTTGAACAAATTGTGGTCGATTCTCGACTTCCTGCCGCCTCTTTCCATCAATCTCGCCACCTACTTTATGAAGATCATGGAGCATTTGTTGGACATGAAGTGTGAGGAGATGGTTACCTATCTCATTGAAAATCAGCCTAATCTTGTGCACAAGTTCATCAAGCACTTGTCCAATCCGCCTTTGATGGACTTTTTGTTGAAATTGATCTCTACCGATAAACCTGACAATTCCACGGGGATCATTGATTTCTTGCAAGAACAGCATTTGATCAAGAAACTAGTGAATGCCCTAGCAACAGACGAGAAGCGGGAAGAGAAGGAAGAGAAGGAAGAGGCTGAACCAAAGGAAGAGGCTGAAGAATCTGAAAAGAAAGAAGAAGGTGAAGAAGCAGAAACAAAGGAGGATGCTGAGAATGGAAGTGATGAAGGTGCAGAGGATGAAAAATCAGAAGAAAAAGGTGATGCTGAAGATGCTGAAGGTTCAGAAGAAAAGGCTGGAGATGTTGAATCACCACAAGACCCTAGTGCCTCTGAATTAAGCTCCGCTGATATGGAGTTGGCCCGCCAATCATCCGCTGCAGACTTCCTAAAGGCCCTCATCACCATCTCTGCAAATTCCACCACCGACAACTCCACCATCGGCCCCAATGAGTTGACGCGTGAGCTCGTGTCCTACGAGATCATGTCTGAGCTTTGTGACATCATGTTGAAAGGAGGCTATGCATTGGGTAACGGAGTGGGCATAATAATCGAGATTATCCGAAAAAACAACTCGGACTACGACATTCTCCCCGTGCTCTACATCACGCTCGAGAGCCACTTGCCCACGGGGCGTGATGCTATTTATTTGGGCCACTTGGTCAAGGTGTTTGGCGGCCGTATCAGCGACTTCAACAAGTTCCTCACCCAGACAGACTCCAACACCAAGCTCAAAACCACTTTTGGAGAAATAGAGCCTTTGGGTTTTGAGAGGTTTAAGATCTGTGAGTTGATAGCTGAGCTTCTACACTGCTCCAACATGGCGTTGTTGAACGACAACAAAGGCTTTGATGTGGTCAGAGTCCGTGACGAGTTGCGCAAGAAAATGAAGGAGTTTGATCCTGTTGGGTTCAAGTATAATGAGATCATCGAGATGCCGCAAGAAGAATTGGCTCCTAGTTTTGCAGCAGAGAAAGAAATCGCGGAGAAGTATGAGCACGAAACAAAGAAGTTACGTGAAAAGGCAAAGGAGAACCATAAGGAGACGGAGGACGACTTCAACGATACCGTGGACCTGTTCAACGCTAACATGCAGGAAGGCGGAAATCGAAGCGATGCAGAAGTGGATCTAGATGAGGAGGAAGAGGTACATGCTAATGCCAACCTAACGGAGGAGCAGATGCGCCAAAACCCGGTGGTAGGAGACTACCTCAAGATCCAGCTCTTCGATACGCAGATTATCTCCAACATCCTCTCGATGTTCTTCAAGTTCCCCTGGAACAACTTCTTGCACAATGTTGTTTTTGATATCGTGCAGCAGGTGTTGAACGGGTCCATGGACATTGGCTTTAACAAGTTCTTGGCCATTGATATCTTTCACTCGGGAAACATCACCATCCGCATTACCGAGGGCCAGAGACTCTGTAATGAGTACGAGGAGTCCCACGGTGGACTCAGGCTCGGATACATGGGTCATCTTACGTTGATTGCCGAGGAAGTGGTCAAGTTTATCCAGCTCTATCCTGTGGGCACCGTGAGCGGGCTCATCAACGAGAAAATCGAGGACGAGTTGTGGAGCGACTACGTGAGCCGAGTACTCTACGATACACGGAAGAAGTACAATGCCATCTTGGGAGGCAGCGATGTGGACGACGAAGAAGGCTCCAATACGTTTGACGAGAGTGCGGGGGAAATAATTGAGGAGGGAGACCTAAATTCTGACTTGAATCTTGACCCCACCATCGACCACGACTTGATTGGAAACGCATACGAAGACCATGGCAAGGAGGAGGAGTATACGGAGGATGTGGACGAAGAGAAGCCGAAAGCAGGCAGTATCCGATTCTCCAGCGACGAGTCGGAATCCGAGTCCGAAGACGACGACGACCATTTCGCCAGCTACATGTCGCTGCAGTTGAACAACTCCGGATCCAGCGGGTTCATGGCTTCGCTCAACAACAAGGCCAAGGAGTTCACGGAAGGCGAGTCGGACAAAACAAAGAACTACATGCCCTTTGAAGACGACGACGACGACGACGATTACATCGACCCCAACGACGACGGCATGTCGTACAAAAAAGCACATCCGTTGTACGACTCGCGAGGCATGCTTGTCAGTGAACAGCTCCAGGCAGACAAGACCAGTCTGAGCGACAACACGTCCAGCAGCTCTGACAGCGACGACGACGACCTTCGCGACGACGACCTTGTGGAGGAGCAGAGTAACAAGCTCACGCGTGCAGCCAGCAAGGGCTAACCATGACTTGATGACGATACGATCTCATGATTATGACGGCACGCTGCCCGCGTGTCACTACATAGAGGACAGAATAGACTACAGATATTACATGACTAGACTGGAGACTGGATGTAGGTTATAGAATAGATACTATGTATGGTGTAGTCCAGACTTAGTGTAGTCCAGGGTAAGTATAGTATACTCAATAGGCTCAAAGAGCACTGTAGCAGACTATAGAGATGACTCATACCTCTGAATGGCTATTTGGACTTTATGACTTATTTCCAATGGTCCGATTTTCTTTGAATTACCACCTCCGGCTCGTAAAGATGGTTCCTGAAGTGACGTGAATGTAAAGAGATTAGTCTTCTTAGTCTTCTGGGGCTTCTTAGTCTTCTTGGGCTTCCTAGCATTTCCAGATTTTTACTCTTCATGCATTCTTGAGCTTCTCGTTTAGGTTTTGCTTCCTGAGTCTGACTCTAGATCATCTCTCCTGACCAAAGTCATCACTGATCTTGCTGTTCTTTTTGTCACTTTTGGTCCAATTCTTCAAGAAATTTCAATCAATGAATTCGTAGTTCAATAACCTGTAGAAGGCAATATACAGGAAATTCAGTAAGCAGGTTCAACCAATAACTCAAATGAGGAGTCACTCTTAAGGATTGCTGGCTTCTTTAGGTTTTTTTGGTCTTGACCATGACTCACCAAGTTTCAAGAAGATCACCAACCATCATGCATCCTGAGCTCTGAAACTTTATCGTGAACTCTGAAAAGGTGAGAAGATTATGCAGCAACATTATTTCATGGGTACGTGTTCAAGTGGCTGCAGTCTTATGAAGAGGAGAAATAGAGTGTTCCAGTCTTCTGCCCTCACGTTCCAAAGGAGGTACATGGGCCACAGCATTGGTCACGTCATTATCCAGGTCCACAGTGGTGGCCTTATGAGGAACTCCCCCAATTAAGCCCTTACTCATGGCAAAGCCAGACGACCGTTCCGGCATGTCTGCATCGTAGAACTCATCTTCTATGGGGTGCATCAACACAGTATTGTTTTTGGTGATGGAAATCACCGTATTGGACGGTACACAGGTCCAGTCCCCCCTTTCAAACGTCAAGGGTTCGCTGGCCACGAAAATCACATCCTGAGACCTATTAAGCCTCTCCATCTTGAATAAATTGGGCTCGTACTCGAGAAACCTCAGACCCGTGGAGAAATGTAAACTGGCCGCTTCATCTGTTTTGGAAGTGATGTACCGTGAAACCACCACCAGCTCACCATCGGTCACAGCAAAGTTAAGAAGCGACGGCTCGGTTGTCTCCTGGAGTTGCCAGTTCTTGATGAGTTCCGTGACGGTTAGGAGCGCGGTCCGCAATACCGTATGGTTGAATTTGGTATTGGTATCCTCTGGGTCGTAGCCCATTTTAAGTAGTGTATCAAGGAACAACGCACAACAACACTCGCTATCGGTAGAGCCCTGGATAAACAAAAAGAATTTATCGTGTAGATGGTCAATGATCTTCCGTTTGATTTTGGCAAAAGACGATATCCCTCCATTGTGCATAAAGAGAATCTTCCCATACTGAAACGGGTGGCAATTTGTCTCCGCCAATATACCCTGAGTAGATGCCCTGACATGGGCAAACACCAACGACGACTGCGTACAGTTGGACAAGGAGTTAAGGTTGACGTTGTTCCAAGCAGGTGTAATGGCCTTGAATACACAAGGCTCGTTCTGGTCACCATAGTAACCCACACCAAAGCCATCTCCGTTAATGGGGTTGCGCATATCTAGCCGGAGCCGCGAATCGAAGCTCTGGTTGATTATGGAGTGAGCGGGGCGCGTGAGGAGATCCAGAAGCATCATGGGTTCGCGTCCCTTATAGATCATGAACCGACACATATTAATAGAGGCAGTAAATTAGGTGTTTCTGATTGTGGTGTTTTCTGGTGTTTCAAAATTGTTTCAGATTGTATTTAATGTGTTTCAAGTATGTTTCAGGTGTGTTTCAGATTATTTCAGGTATATCTCAACAAGTGTTTGTTTGGTGTTTCTGGTTGATTAGTGAAGGGTTACTGTAGGTTGTAGTTGGTGGTGGTGATTTGAGGTGCGGGAGTGAGGGTATGGTGAGTGAGGTGTAAATGTGGATATCGGAGATCGCACGTGACACGATCTACCTCCCTCCCTTCTCCCCTCTCCATTTCGAAATACACCAAAAAATATTAAGTAGAGGAGTAGCCCAATTACACCACCATGAAATACACCCCATAAACTATACCCCATGTGTTTGGTGACGATGTGCTCTGAGGCGATACCAAAGTACGCAGTTCAGGTTGCTTTGGAGTACCCTACGCATATCAAGACTTAATGCGACTCACCCAACTGGACTTCTACATGCATATAGTGCTCTTTGGCAATATGTGTGTTTTAGGCCAGACCCACTAGCATCTTCTTATTCTCAAATGGACTTGACTTTAAATATTTAAGGTTTACCTAGACTGTACTGACTGTACTGACTGTACTGTACTGACTGTACTGACTATTTTAGACGAGACGTCTCCTTTTGTGCCTGGATTACAGGTACATCAGGTGGTCCTTCCAATAACCAAGGAGTACAGTTCAGTGTAGTATATTGAGCGTTGTTCATAAAGTTCATAGTCACATCAAGATAGGTAAATACTTGAGGAGTTACACGTGAGCTGTTTCTGGGGGTCGGGCAGTTTCTGGTGGGTCTGGGAATAGAGGACATCTTGGTATGTTCCTCTCAGACAATATTCTGATTAGTTAACTAACATTAGGATATGGACGAGAGTGCCATCTTATATAGATTTTAGGAACTCTCCTAAAAGTTTTTCACACAAGAATTATGTGAGAGCTAAATCTTCCTATTGTATAGAAAGGTAGCCTTAAGAAGTAAGTATAGTGTACTCCAGGATTTTCATGAGCGTAAGCCTTTCTTTTTTGAAATGAGCATTTATTGTTCACTTACAACAACTGTACTGACTGTACACTCACCTACACTTACTCACCTACACTTACTCACTTACACTTACTCACTTACATTTACTCACTTACTCACTTACTCACTTACTCACTTACTCACTTACACTTACTCACTTAATCAGTAATTCATTAGGTGATTTGATGACGTGGCACTAATACGGCAGTAGTAGTAGTAGCATTAGTGTATGGTATTAATAGGTGGTACTAATAGATGGTACTAATAGGTGGTGGTGGCTAGGGGCGCGATAAGCCTAGCTGCGACTTGTACTATACTCGATGGATACTGTGTCACTGTGCTTGGTATTGATCACCTAAAGATGTACTAAATTTTTGGGGTTGAATAGATAGAAGTATGGGAGGTACGGATTTAAATCAGCAGGATATTTTAGCAACTGGATTTTTGATAGCTGTTTTAAAGTATAGTGGTTTGGTGTGTTGGTGTGGGTCTCAATGTTCTCACCTTAATTATATAATCACCTCACGTTCTTGGTACCCAGACAGAATAACATATTAATGACAAAAAAAAAAACAAAAAAAAGAATTAAGCATAATTCTTATAATTCCTATAGTTCCTATAATATGTATTTGTTGATCCATAGAGTCAAAGGTTTTAATTTGAAGATTTCTGAGTTACTGTTTGAGTATTTGGAAGTACTCCACCTGGGGACCTATTATGAGTGGCGCGCGACCTTTAGAATGTAGGTGTGTGAGTGTTTTGCACCCATTTTTCGACAAAATGGTGAATAGGTGAATACAGCAACAGCCCGAATTGGTACTTATAAAGAGACATGTCAGAAATATAATTAATGTAATTTTTAAAACTGACCCATGGATATCGTAGATCTATATAATCGTTAATGATATACCATTTAGTCAGGAATAATAGTCGGCAATGGAAGTCAGAAAAGGAAGCAGTAGTCATTGATCATAGTGGCTATTTGATTTAAAATGCATTCAATACTGTATCATCGTATAAGGAAAAGCACGATTTGTTTGACGATTTGTTTCTTAGTCAAGAGTTCCTCCAACTAAGGTGAAGACACTCTTTCTAAATCAGTTGGTGTAGTTCCCATTTGGGTACTCATCCTATTGATACTACTCCTTTGACTTCGGGATTGATCTTGGTGTCGGTACCACTACTCAATATTTCGTAGTCAATATCCAATAGTCCGTAGTCAGTATTCAATAGTAGTAGCACTAGTTAGTGGTCAGTAGTAGCCATTATCAGAAGCCAGTAATATCTAGTTATCAATAGTAATGGTAGTCCGAGCTGGAACTAGTCAGTAATAGTTGTATTCAATAGTAGTAGTAGTAGTAGTAGTAATGGGGGATTCCGAAATGGTAGTACTCAATGAAAAGTAATCAGTACCCAATGGTAGAAGAATAGTCATTAGTTGAAATCACTAGTAGTAGTAGTAGAAATATTAAAGAGTGTCACCAACACCATCTTTCCCGACTAGGCCAAAGACGAAATGCTGAAAGGATGGTAGCCAAGAAGAGCCACTTTGTTACACTTGAACAACACATGTTGACCAGCTCTCCAGGTTTCGTATCTAGGCACAAAAAATGTCCACCATCTCTCATTATCAACCTGACGAATATTGATTGGAACGGAAACACGCACCGTAGTGTCATCAAGGATTACAAGGTCACTCATCCCCTTCTGGGGGTTCCTGTACTTGTGAAGGATTCCGTAGACCCTGGCTGCAATCCGGTCCACCACCAACATGTGCACACCCAAGATGACAGTAGCAATGGTTTCCTCCATTGTGGAAGTATGCAAGCAAAAACATAATGAAATTAAAAGCTCTGTGCTGGGGCCAAGAAAATCTCAAAGGCAAAGTTTCGAATGGATTTAAAAGAGGCAAGGTTGAGCATTCCCAAGCAGCTGAAAGCAATAAGTCCAAAGATCTGGGGAGGGATTTTGATCATGTGATGTAGAACTTCATGTCTAACCAATATTTCATCAACAACACCATGTGAATGATGGCAGACAAAAACATGAAGCGGCCTATCCACTTGTGGAAGAATATCGTTTAGTCCAAATAAAGGCCAGAAAACGCCCATACAAGATTATTCTTGGCCACGAATATTAGAATGGGTGGAATGCGAGCTACGGAAATCCGCCCCACTCTCTTACTCACGATGTACAGCCATGGCTCTTCGATATCTCTTGTTTCGGCTACACAAAACCAGGCGTTGACTCCAATGTGAAAGGCTAACAACACTAGCAAACTGGGTTGGCAATTGAGGTGCTTTCCAAAGACCGTAGCTTTGAGAAGCCGGTTTTTTTGGCCCGCAATATCCAACATGTTTAGTAGTCTGGTCGTTCCATACACTACACTTTACTCTACTTCTACTATAAAACTATGGTACTATATTATGGGCTGCACTTTACCAGGTAGTCAGTCAGTAGTCAGCCAGTAGTTAGTAGTCGGTCAGTAATAGATATAGTTTTCAATAGTAGTAGTAGTAGTAGTGGTAGTAGTGGTAGTAGTAGTGGTAGTAATGGGATTCAGAAAAGGTAGTATTCAATGATAAAGTAAGCAGTACTCGAAGGTAGTAGAGTAGTAGTAGTCATGATTTGGATTCACTAATAGTAGTAGTTCTAAGCATAGGAGGGAGGACACAAGATGTCGCTAGCTTATATCACTGAGGGTCCTTGTTTGACATAAAAATGGGGTGCATAGACTTAGTCGTATGAAGAATAATGTTTTCGTTAAGACCCTCTTTTCATCATGTATATGATGGTAAGTACCGTGAGTAGACCAATCACAACTGGTCATTAGTGCTCATTCCATTGCTGATCACTGAATACCCGATCACTGAATACCCGACCATTCATTACCTGGTCTTCTAATAACTGTTTATTTGGTCAAGTGGTCATTTTACTAGCCATTCACTTCATTAATTGGTTAACTAATTATATTACTTTTTGATCAGCTGGCCACACTATTACCTGAACATTCATTAATTGATTCCATTAACTGGTCTCTTTGTTTGATGATCATATAAGTACCTGATCATTTCAACAACTGATTATCTCATTTACTTATCTCATTTACTTATCTCATTTACTTATCTCATTCATTGACTATTCTATTGAGTGAATTGATCCAGTAGGAACACCAGAAAGCAGCTTCTTTGGCTCTCAATATCCAACAGGTTCAAGTAGTCTGGTCGTTCCATATACTACACTCTAATTTTACTTCTACTATGAAATTATGGTACTATATTATGGACTACTTTATCAAGTAGTCAGCAGTCAGTCAGTGAGTAATAGTAGTGTAGTAGTAATAGTAGTGTAGTAGTAATAGTAGTGTAGTAGTAATAGTAGTGTAGTAGTAATAGTAGTGTAGTAG
>NKZN01001977.1:0-16198 GCA_002374485.1 Metschnikowia santaceciliae
GGAAACTAGTAGAGACGTGGCCTGCAAGCCTAGAGCGCCGTGCGTGCTCTTATTCGGTGCTATTTTCCAACAGTTTGAAAGACTGTGCGAAGGGGTACGAAACATTTTGTTGCACTGGTTTGAATCGTTTTGGCGCGCTGGTTTGAATAGTTTTGAATAACACTGTAGTTTTGAAAAACACTGTAATTCAAAAAGATTCGTACCCCTTTGCACAGTCTTTCAAAGCAAATGGTGTCATCGAAATTCTTCAAACTATTTTCGGTAAAATAATACGAAAACCCGAATTAATCCTACCACCGCCCCCTTTTTTTTCTTCTTTTCCTATTTTTTATCTATTTTTTCATTTTCTATTTTTTTTTGCTTTATGTTTTATCGTATAATAGCATATTTTCTTAACAATTAGAATGATTGACGCTCTAAGAAAGCTTTAACATACTCTCCAGCGCGCATGCAGAACCCTTGATAACTTTGAGGACTTCGTTGTTCTGTAGATTGTTGAATTGCAGGCGTCAACTCTTCTTTCTTTTCTAACCTAGAACTCTTGACCTTGGATTTACAAACGGCCCAAAATTCTTCGATTGCATTCAAGCAAGGAGAGTAAGGGGGCAAGAAGACAAGCTCTAAGTTGCTCTGGGCAACCAATAATTGGAGATCACGGCGCTTGTGAATGGCTGCATTATCGAGAACTAAGCACTTCAATTCTCGGAGTTCATCAGAAGACTCTATCTGATCTATAACTGATTTCACGAACGCGCAGAAATGGTTGGCAGTGGTCTTGGCACTACTTCGGACTTAGACTCATCCAACTTCCTCTTCTTGTTTGATACGGGCTTATTGGGCAGTCGAATTTTCAAATTGATACATCCCTGAGCAGATCTCGCTCCTATAAACGATCCATTTAATCCTCTTGTTACAGGTACGTGTGATTGCCTTCTTTCTACCGAGGACCAACCGGGACCAACCGGGACCAACCGGGACCAACCGGGACCAACCGGGACCAACCGGGACCAACCGTATTCTCTCCACATACTGATGTTGAAGCCGGCTTCATCATAAAGATACAGTTTTTGGTAAAGTCGAGCTTGTGCTCATACTCTTTTGCCCATTCGTACCGTTGCTGCTTGATATCGTCCAGGCCCCTCCTTATAGACCATTTGGAAATACGCTTGATGCTCAATTTGCATACTTTACTAACAAACCTATACAATGTTGCCAATGTTGCCAATGTTGCCAATGTTGCCAATGTTGCCAATGTTGCCAATGTTTCAGCGCTGACCTTGATGTTATTGAATGTTGCCCGGATACTATCTGACATAGATTGCAAAGTAACCGTTGCACCGGCCTCAACCAATCTTTGCAAGTATAACTTGTGCTCTTCGGCCAAGATAGGTTTACGTCCCCGTTTCTTCGGAGCTTCCTCTTTCCCCTGGATTTGCATGCAAACCTCCTTATTCCATTTTCTTTTCCAAGTATAAGCAGTTTGAAGTTTGATGTTATACTCTTTGACTACCTCATATGCCGAGTGACCCTTCTCCATGACATCATGCCAGAATTTCTTCTTAATGTATTCTGGATAGATATTGTATTGGCCCCGCTTACCTGATGCTTTACCCGGTGATATTACCACTTCTTCGTCAGTCATAGGTTGGTCATCAGTATCGTGCATCAGGGGCGCTTCCCAATCCATCTCATTTTGTTATTCATTCTTGTTGTAATCCAGAAACGCAAAACAATCGCCTAGACCAGATTCACTCGAAATGGGTTCCATAAGTTCAGGATCAATGAGGTGCCGATTACCTAGCCCATCGATGAACCCATCGGGTGTTACATGAGCCCGGTATTCCATTTCACAAAACTAATACAATTATTACACTACAGTAGTTCAAATAGACTTAAAGAGTAACTAGTACAAAATAATTGTGGGTACACGGGCCCGTGTAATTTCTTATATACTTCTTCGCTTACTAATGACATAGCCCCTCACAAGTTGTTGTATATAGGATATCAAGGAGACCAGTTCAGTTCCGTCCGATTTGTCCATTGATGGGTACTGAAAGACTTCTGTCCCAAATGTATTATGTACGAGGCCATCGTCCAGATTTAAGATTTCAGAATATTGAATTCTAATAAAAGATGCTGTGAACCATTACGCCATTTGGTTTGAAAGGATGTGCAAAGGGGTACGAAACTTTTTGCATCATTGGTTTGTTTGATTTTGCTAGTGTGGTTTGAAGCATTTTGACGCACTGGCTTGAATAGTTTTGAAAAACACTGTATACAATAGTTAAAATTTTGAAAAATACTTGATTACTTTATATATCGTGTACTGCATATAATGCTGTTTCTATCTACTTCTTGAAGCCTGTAACCCCTTCGTAAAGCTGAATGTACATTTGTGTGAATGATGGAGTAGCCTTATAGGCAGCTAGGCAGATATGAGAATGCCCAAGGACCTAACTATCTCAAAAAATATGCACAAAAATATATTGTAGTGCACATTAGGGCAAAACTAGACGTGAGTGGATTTCTTCTCGTATGAAAAAAAGTGCTTGAAAAAAAATGGCTTACAGGTATGTGTTATTTAGACGGGTGATTTTAGGCTCGTTTATCAGTGAGACTATATGGTGGGTGCGGTAGAAGAAAGATCCTACACTATCAGTCTTACATCGATTCTCTATACTTTTTGTGGGGTCAGTATGCAGTATTTTCTTAGTCGATCTATAGTTTCTAGTTACTCCCAACAACTGTAGTTATCAGACCTTATCATACCTCTATACTTCTGCTTCTTAGGGGTGTACGGGTTTATCTATACTTCTGCTTCTATACTTCTATACTTCTGCTTCTATACTTCAATTTACGTTACAATCTACATTAAAGTATACTACTATAGTATACCATACTAGACGAGACTGTATACTGTATAAATATAAGTACAGGTACTACCTTGAGTACTACTGTAAGTACTGCTATAGTATATTAGTGTTTTTCTTCTACCTAGTACTCTCATTAGTATTAGTACTAATTATGTCTAACTCTTCTCTCTAGTACTATTCTCTTAGTATTAGTACTAATTATGTCTAACTCTTCTCTCTAGTACTATTCTCTTAGTATCAGTACTAATTATGTCTAACACACTCTCTAGTACTATTCTCTTAGTATCAGTACTAGTCTCTAGTCTATTCTAGTCTCTGTTGAGTACTGGTCTTCTCTATAGTCCAATAATCATCGTATCTAGATGCTTTGCAAGGCTTGCTTGATGTCTTCCAACAAGTCTTCGGTCTCCTCGATACCCACGGATACTCTGATCAAGTCGTCGTAAACACCGTTGGCCTCTCTCTCGGCCTTGGGGATACCTCCATGCGTCATGATGGCTGGCACCTCGATCAAAGACTCGATTCCGCCCAAAGACTCAGCTAAAGTGAACAACTTGGTGGAAGAAGTGAACTTGGCTGCTGCCTCAGCTCCGCCCTTGATTCTGAACGAGATCATGCCTCCTCCCAATCCGTTTCTGTGTTGCTTGAGCACCACGTCGTGGTTAGGATGCGACTTGAGCCCGGGGTAGTTGACACTGACAATGGAGTCGTGGCTGTTCAAGTACTCGGCAATTTCTTGCGCACTGGAAGACGCCTGTTTCACCCGCAAGTGCAAGGTCTTCAAGCCTCTGTGGGCCAACCACGAGTCAAATGGAGAAGGCACAGAGCCAATGGCGTTCTGCAAGTACCGGAACTTCTCGTGCAATTCATCCAGGTTGGTGGCCAACACTCCACCCACCACGTCCGAGTGGCCGTTAATGTACTTGGTAATAGAGTGGATCACTACATCGGCTCCGTGTACCAATGGGTTAGAGATGTATGGCGACAAGAAGGTGTTGTCCACCACCACAAAGGCCTTGCCATTGTGTTTCTCGTTGTGGGCCTTGACAATGCTGGCCACTTCCGAGATGTCCGTCACCGATAACGTGGGGTTGGAGGGAGTCTCCAACCAGACCAAGGCGGTTTCTGCACGCAAAGTTCCAGCCAAGTCCTTGGCCAAGTCGCCCACAAACGAAACCTCCACACCATGTGCATTGGCAACCTTGGTGAAGTATCTGTGAGTACCACCGTAAACATCACCACCAGACACCACGTGGGAACCGATGGGCAAGGATTGGAGAATCAAGGCGGTGGTGGCAGAACCCGAAGCCAAGGCAGCAGCATACTTGGCTTGTTCCAAAGTGGCCACGGCTTGCTCGAAGTTATCTCTGTTAGGGTTGGCGGACCGAGAGTACTCGTAAATGCCCAAGGGCTTGGAGGGCTCGCTCTGAGCAAAGGTGGTAGAGAGCGAGATGGGCTCAATGACTGCGCCGGTCACGGGGTCCACGGGGGCTCCTGCATGGATGGCGTTGGTTCCGAACCCGTATTGCTTCGACATTCTGGTATAAAAAGATTTGGGGATTAGGGGGAGAAGTGGGAGAAATTGGCGAGGCAAGAAATTGGGGCAGGCCAGGTTTTATGTGGAAAAAGCCTGCAAAAAACGCCACACCTGGCCTAGTGCCGCACCAACTCGCAGTGTCTTCCATGCACTACTAAGCGAATTACTAATGCACCGCCTTTACCAACCACCACACCCAAAGGAACCCTCTAACATACCATCACTGTCGGACAAAGGACCAATTAAGATCTTCATAGATCATTATGGACTGCACACTAGTAAATACTAATCTATCCCATTCTTTTTGCTTTTTTTCTTCTCTATTTTTTTTTTTTGGAGTCTTTTCGACGCATGCAGCTTCTCGATGCTCCGAGGATTCGGAGTTAGAACTGCGACACTTGACCATTTAGAATATCAAGGTATGAGCAATTTAAACCAAATGATCTGAAACAAAAGTGTAACAAAAACGAACCAGTATGAAGCGATGTCACGTGACATGAAACAATGTGAAACAATAGAAGCAACGGGACATCTCACGTGACCCACTTTAGATCCTCTCGATGAGCTCTTGACGAGACCAAGGTTTATGGTAAAGACCAACACAAATATTCGCCAATATTGTGTGATCTTGAGAGGACTTATTTTTCAAGCCCATATTTCAAATAGCTAGTACCCACATTCTCAGGCAAATATTAGGACAGGTTCGGTTGGGGCCCTGGCTTAATAAACTGGTTGCGAGCCCTGTGTTATTAAAGGGTTGCGAGCCCTGTATCCGATTGTAGAATGGTGGTCCGACCAAAGGATAGTAGAAAGAACTACTAGTAATGGTAGTAGTAAAGTTGTATAGTCCATAGTAGTAGTAGTGAAGTAGTATAGTTAGTAGTAATGTAGTAGTAGTAGTAATGTAGTCCAATGTTTAACAACTTAAAAGGCTTGAGTACCTGAAGTCTAGAACCCTAAAACTTTCGAGTTTCAGATTAGCAGCACCTCGCCAAACTAGCACTTATTTTCGGCAAAAGGTGCCTGGAATTAAACGTCCTAATCTTTTCATGATCTGGTGGATTATAGTTGTTCTTTGAACCAAAGTACCATTAGGGGAGATCCTAGCATCAGTAAAGTTATCAGGGGCCAGCAGGAGTCGCTCATATTAATCCACAATGAAAACCATAATATAAACCACCACATTAATCACCACATCCATCCTAAGTATTAGCACTAGTAAACCACTATGTTCAAGCTCAACGACCCAAGTGTCTACAGAACACCCACCATAAATCTTCTAATCCATACACAAAACGTTGTATATAACAGACTGATAGACTCTAGTGACACCTATACGATTAGTCCACCTCACAAAACCATGTCACACTTCAATTGTTCTTTACGTACTCTCTTGGTACACAGGATGCTTTTCCACCATAGTCATGAAAATGACAGTTTTAGGAAGGTATAAATTTCTATTGGTGAGAGAAAAACGTTTCGAGGGGAAAGGGCTCTATTTATATCCTTTGTTCGCAACGGCCCCTCATTCGCCACCACCCTCTGATTTACAGCCATCCGCACCGCAACATATAAGAACAGAGAACCCCACCATTTAGGCCATTTTTCAAACCACTCTCCAGACCATTATTCAGAGCGGTGATTACATACCATCATAATATAGACACAAAACGTAAATTGCTAGAGTGCATGAAATGTATCTGAAGATATGATTGGTTTCCTCCCATTGGTTTCTTCCTATTGGTTTCTTCCTATCGGTTTCTTCCTATCGGTGAACCCGGGAATACTTAGCTATGCTTTGATGATGAATTGATGAATTGATACTGATTGTCCTTGATATACTGGGGTCGTTTTGGAGGGTTTGGAGGTGTAATTCGCGGCCACAATTGACAACCAGAAGACAGGAAATAAGGGACAAATAATGGAGAATATGAATATGGTGAAATTGTGATTAACGGAGTGAAATTGATCATCGAGGAGGAAGTATCCATCTCGAAAGTACTGTTGTTGAATTTTAAGAAGTACTACATATTAGTACTGGTATCTATACAAAGACTGAAAACGACATCCCACCAGAATTGCAGATATCCACATCCCATCATTACAGAAGATCCAATAAACAAAACAATTTAATTACAAATAATATGAAAAACTCATCAATGTGTGAAGCCATAATGAAAGGAGCCAATAATGCAGCATATGATGCAGTGTTGACATTGAGTTGGTGGTGTGAAGGTTTATGTGGTGGAATTGATGTTGACGTTGATGTGGTTATGGATAAGGAGGGAGTCGCGCTGAGGTGTGGAGCCGAGGAGATATCGAATAAAGGGGTTGAAAGCGGGCCGCAGAAACGAGCGGCGCAAAAGAGGCTGAGCCTTGCGTGAGCCCAAGTTCCGGGCAGGTGCGGAATCCCATCCCGCCCCAGGAGTCCTGTTCAATCTCCTATCTTCAATCTGTCCTCCTGCCAATCTCCAATACGAAATTTGTCCAATCTGCAATGTCTCATATACATTTACGCTGACTCTGTCCAATCCCACGGATACACTGACTCTGTCAAATTTGTCAATTCTGTCTGATATTCTACAATTCCTTTGGGGGTGCGTGACAGTGCTAAAATGGGCAATTCTTATTCATTCTTTATTGATTCACAGATTTGTTCTAATTTATTGTGGATCTCTATCTGATCATCATTTATTGCTGGACGCGACGCTAAGAGCGATTATATTGAAGACAGCCGCAGTGCAGAGCCTGCCGAGATACCCACAATCATACACTCACACAATCATACCATGACACATACAATACAAAACAATCATAGTGCTATTATAGTGCTATAATTATGTGGTTATGATTATACGGCTATAACTATGACTATGACGAGGGACAATGACATCAGGGAGGCGTGAAGACGCCTGGAAGATGGTTGCAACCATTGATGCGCCCCCAGGCGTGTTCTGCCTTGCTCATGCGGCTCCTCCATCAATTACGGGGGGCCGCGAGGCACCATGCGGAATGCTTGGCACTGGCCAGTCGCCTTCGCGGCAGCACGGCCTGAGCTCTGCGAAACCAAGTGAAACGAAGCCAAGCATTTTACCGTAGTTGAGTCAACAGATTGAAACTGAAACAAAACAGAAACAGAATTGCTGGGATATTGGAATAGGAAGTGAAACAGAATTGCATGGGTGAAACAAGCGCAATTAACAAATGACAAAATTGAATCATTTCTTGTACAAGACAGGAGATACTTTGGCCATGGGACTGGGATCGTACCAATTGCAAACTATGGGTATTCGATGACATCATGAGGGCGAAAGTACCCATAGCAACCAGTCCTGTTTCAGTCTAGTATCAGGGATTATGATGCTATGCTATGGTACAGTGACTCTGTTGTGGTACTATATTATGGTACTATATTATGTTACTATATTATGGTACTACATTATGGTACTGACTGTATGGTACTTATTATGGTACTATATTTTGGTTCTGACTTTATAGTGCAGGCACCACAAAATGCAACACTGTGTGGTACTTAATCTGCCCATGTGATTGACTGTGACTGACTATGAGTGGTATTGTGGTGAAGTGGCGTCATGGCATGTGGCTGAATACGCATTGTTATCGAGAAACATTGACGCGATACAATAGAAACAATAAGGCACAACAAGGGACAATAAAGGAAAGGCAGATACGATAACTTGAGCCAACGGTTTCGAGCAAGTAAATCGCAAAGTGCAGTTACTCCTATTTAAACTTCCAGCGACTCAGTATTGTGGCTCTGACTTCTAAGCCCCGCACCGCAGCCCATAATCTGAGACAGACAGACAGACATAGACAGAACAGGACAGAAGATATACAAGACAGAAGACGAATGGAAAGGACAGCGACATGTCAGAAGACAGAATATACCGAGGATAAACTTACCGAGGATGAACGTACCGAGGATGGAAAACAAAAGACAGGGGCTGTGGACTACGGCTTGACAGCAATGCCCAGATGACGTAAGTCCCATTGTGACAGACGGACAGACAGACAGACATACAAATATACAGAAGAACAAAAGGACGGGGCTGAGGAGTGCGTTTCAGGGGCTGGCGTCACGTGGTCACATCATCATTTCGAGCTGGTCATGTATCGGCTTGGTTAAGCTTGCATTGGCTTCGGAGGCCGCGGAGGGTGCGAGGTGACCAGCCAATGATCTCATGTGCGCCATTAATCGCCTTTCGTACAATTTAAGCTCCATGCATGGTGCAGGCCGCTCTGCACGCTGCGCGCTCCAGCACTGCGCAAGTGAGATGCGAAAGAATGGCGGCGGAGTTATGCCCAAACCATCCGTCACCTGGTCATTGTTTGCTGGGTTCTGCTGACAGCTCCACCTGCAACCACCGCTCTAAGGCCAAACAAATAGAGTCAAACAAACCTGAAACATACGCTGCTGCAACGAGCACAAACACAAAACCAAATAGAACACAAAACCAATTCTATATCCACAAAACCAATTCTATATAAATCTCTTACTTGGCCCCTGTTGTTCCCATGAGAAAGGGGGGCACTGATTACAAATTGTCCGATGTCTGATTCGTTGTTTCTTGTTCTCCTCTGACCGGAGCAAGCTTGGCCTCCCCTAAGTGCGCCCGCTAAGGGAGCCCCCTAAGGACGGAATAAGTCCGCCAAAGCCATTTTTCCCCTCTCCGCCAAACCTCCTGAAAACCTGGCCGCAAAACGTAAAACGTGGGGTCCCGTTTGGGCTTAACCCCTTGAAATGGCGAGATGGCCAAATGGCCAAAATGTCTTGGCCTCTTCCTTTTTTTTCCTCAACGCACTTTATTATTGCGAGGGCTCAGTTCAGAGCCACTCTGATTGCGGTCCCGCGTCGCGGTTGCAAACGAGGCTGTGTTGATCTGCAAGGCGGAAAAAAAAAAAATTGGTTATCGATTTATCATTCCCCATCCGAAAAAGGGAAAAGCTTTATATACGGGGTATTCCAGCTGCATCTCTTGCACCAATTTTCGCTCTCCAAATTCCGTTCCATTCTTGGTTGCTTCTGTTCCGGTGTCTCTTCTGTCCGGTGTTTTTATTATCCGGTGTCTTTATTGTCCAGTGTCTTGCATTGATCAACCAAACAACCAAAAAATTAACCAACCAAACAACCAACCAACCAAAAAAACATACCCGAACGGCCCGACTTCCTTGCCTAAAATTTATTTCTTGCCTACTATTTTGAAGCCACGAAATTTTTCAGGCCTAGAAACCCTTTAGCCTAAGTCAGGCATTATTTATTCCCAAGTCAGTTTCTTGGCTCTTCCTTCCAACGATGTCTTTGGCAGTGCCCCGGGACGATGCCTCGGCCACGTCCGACTCGCCCCTCCAGCCGTCCACATTCGAATACACTCCGGAGGAACTTACCACGCTCCATGACCCCAAATCACTAAGAAGCTTGAAGCAGTTTGGAGGCTTGGACAAGTTGGCCGCAGGACTCCAGTCCGATACGAGCCTTGGCTTGAACGACTGGGACCACGACGAGAGGATGGCCAAATACGGCAAGAACCAGCTCCCCTCCAAGAACGCAAAGTCGTTTTTTATGCTCTGCTACGAGGCAATGAAGGATAAGGTCTTGATTCTATTGACTGTGGCTGCTGTGGTGTCGTTGGCTTTGGGTCTTTACGAAACCTTTGGCCAGGAAACCATGTATGACGACGAGCACCAGCCCATGCCCAAGGTGGACTGGGTGGAGGGTGTGGCCATCATTATCGCTGTGGTGATTGTGGTGGTGGTAGGTGCAGCCAACGATTACCAGAAGGAGAGGCAGTTTGCCAAACTCAACTCCAAGAAGGAGGACCGTGAAGTGATTGTGTTGAGAAATGGAACCAGACAAATGGTATCCATCTACGGGTTGCTTGTGGGTGATATCATTTCGCTAGAAACTGGAGATGTGGTGCCTGCTGATTCGGTGATGATCTCTGGCGATGTGGAGTGTGACGAATCTGCACTTACGGGAGAATCCAATACCATCAAGAAGAAACCGGCCAAGGAGGCGTTGGCTTTTTTCGATGAGAATGCTACCGACGGTCAAGACCTTGGCTCTCCAAATACAAAGTTCAAGGACCCTTTTCTTATCTCTGGAGCAAAGATTCTTGCAGGTGCCTCCACGGCCCTTGTTACTGCGGTGGGAGTCAACTCCATCCATGGAAGAACCATGCAGTCGTTGGACCAGGAAGCAGAGGTCACTCCCTTGCAGGCTCGTTTGGACAACTTGGCCGAAGGTATTTCCAAGTACGGTTTCTTGGCTGCTCTTGTTCTCTTTGTTGTATTGTTCATCCGGTTCTGCGTGAATATTGCACCGGGTGGTGCTCTTAGCGATAGTCTTTCTGCTGAAAAGGGAAAGAACTTTGTGGATATTCTCATTGTGGCCGTGACCATTGTGGTGGTCGCCGTTCCCGAGGGTCTACCCTTGGCCGTGACGTTGGCTTTGGCGTTTGCCACGACCAGAATGGCCCAGAACGGAAACTTGGTGCGTGTGTTGCGGTCTTGTGAGATCATGGGTGGAGCCACGGCAATTTGCTCGGACAAAACGGGAACCCTTACAGAGAATAGGATGCGTATTGTTCGTGGTTACATCAACGACAAGCTCACTTTCGACGATAGTGCCAATTCTACCACGGTAAAGTCGGTGGACTTTGTGGCCCAGGTGCCCCAAAAGCTCAGGGTGTTCATTTGCTCCAATATCACTATCAACTCTACGGCTTTTCAAAACGCTGACTACGACGAAGAAGCCGACAAGAAGGCCACAGCCAAGCCCAAGCAACGGTCTGTATTCTACCATCTCTTCCACAGCCAGAGCCAGCCCTCTTTCCAGGAAAGACAAGAGCCATATTTGGGCAACAAGACCGAGTCGTCGTTATTGATACTAGCTCAGCAAGCATTCAACCAATTTGACGAGCAGTCGTTGGCTGAACAACGGTTGAGTGCCAAGCCCAACATCGTGCAGGTGATCACATTTGAGAGTTCTAGGAAATGGGCCGGTGTGGTCATGAAGATAGAGAACGGGTTCCGTCTTTATACCAAGGGAGCAGCCGAAATCATCTTCAGACACTGTGCTTACCAACAGAACGACCAGGACGCTTCGTTCAAGATGGAGCGGTCGGACCGAGAGCTGGTTCTCGAGAAGATCGACGAGTACGCCAACGATGCCTTGCGTGCTATTATGTTGGCACACAAGGACTTTGTTGGTATCAGTACTTGGCCTCCTGCAGAGATGGCCGATGCCCAGAACCCTAGCCAGGCAGATCCTGCCAAGTTGATCAATGTCTCTGCATCTTCCCATGAATCCGATACAAATCTCACCATGGACCTTTTGGTGGGAATCCAAGATCCTCTTAAGGAAGGTGTTCCTGAAGCCGTGATGCAATGTAAGATTGCAGGAGTAACAGTCAGAATGGTGACAGGAGACAACCTCACCACAGCAAAAGCCATTTCCAGAGGGTGCAACATTCTTACACCTGAAGACTCGTCCAACGAGTACGCATACATGGAGGGTCCCGAGTTCCGCAAGTTGCTGCCTGAAAAGAGAACAGCCATTGCTCCACAACTTAAGGTGTTGGCCAGATCTTCCCCAGAAGACAAACGTATTCTTGTGGATACGCTACGCAAGTCGGGAGAAGTGGTGGCAGTAACAGGAGACGGTACCAACGATGCACCAGCATTGAAGTTGGCCGATGTGGGATTCTCCATGGGTATCAGCGGAACCGAGGTGGCCCGAGAGGCCTCGGATATTATCTTGATGACCGACGACTTTACGGACATTGTGCAGGCCATCAAGTGGGGCCGGACAGTCGCTGAGTCCATCAAGAAATTCATCCAGTTCCAGTTGACCGTCAACATCACTGCGTGTGTGCTTACATTCGTGTCAGCTGTGGCCTCTACTGAGGGCCACTCGGTGTTGACGGCCGTGCAGTTGTTGTGGGTCAATTTGATCATGGACACATTGGCCGCATTGGCCTTGGCCACCGACAAACCAGACGATGCTCTTTTGAAGCGCAAACCCGCTGGCCGGACTCAGCCCTTGATCAGTGTATCGATGTGGAAGATGATCTTGGGCCAATCCACCATGCAGTTGATCATCACGTTCGTGCTTCACTTTGCAGGCAAGCAGATCTTTTTTGGAAGCGGTCCCATCGACAACCACCAGGAAAAGCAATTGGGAGCCATGACCTTCAACACATTTGTGTGGCTCCAGTTCTGGAAGTTGTTCGTGACGCGTAAGTTGGATGAGTGTGCGGATGTTCGTACGATCCGGGGCCGTATCAACGCCGAGAACTTGAACTTCTTCTCGCACTTGTTCCGCAACTGGTACTTTGTATCTATTGCAGCTCTCATTGGAGCCATGCAAGTGTTGCTCATGTTTGTGGGAGGCGCAGCGTTCACGGTGGCTCGGCAAACGCCGGCCATGTGGGGTACAGCCATCATTGGAGGCATGCTCTCGCTCCCGGTTGGCATGGTGATCCGGATCATTCCCAACTGGTGGGTATCGACGTACTTCCCTACGCGAGCTTTCAACACGTTCATCTACTACGTTGGGTTCTCGTGGTTACGCAAGAAGAACAGAGACCTGCGGGCCGCCGACGTGGAGAAGACCGTGGACTCTTCCACCGACTCCACCGTCCATGACAAGGTGTAGTCATGTGTATATATCGAATGTAGTATAGAGTAATAGTGAGAGTGAAGTGAACAGTAGAACAGTTAGACAGATCAATGTACATTATAAAGATGTATTCATACAACCACTTATACAACTCATACAACTACTCATACAACTACTCATACAACTACTCATACAACTACTCATACAACTACTCATACAACTACTCATACAACTACTATATAGAAGGTATACATAGAAGGTATACATAGAAGGTATACATAGAAGGTATAATCATATAACTGACATACTCAGAGAGCTATTTCTCGTATGGAATGAATACAGTACTTATTTGCTTAGTACTTATGCTTCGTACTTAGTATAGTACTTAGTGTTAGATTCTTGTAAGCTCTTAAATTACCTAATCGAAACTATATTCGTTGATGATTCCTCAGATAGAAGAGTCGGCCTCCATTAGTAGTCGGCCGGAAGGTAGCCGAAGGGGTGTAGTAACGGTGAACAGAGAAGGGGCGTAGTAACGAACAACCAGAAAGAGGGCGTATTAACGGTGAGCCAGAGAGGAGGGCGTAGTAGCATCGGTTCCCGATTGACTGGGCACGTGAGCTCAATGCCTATATGGGTTGTATTCCACCCAGCTATCTTGGATCTAACACTCAGTATAGTACTTGGTATAGTACTTATGTACTTATCTGCTTATAGTACTTGGTATAGTACTTATGTACTTATTTATTTATTTAACATAGTACTTGGTGTTATACTCCATTACGTCAGGTTTTCTGGTTACTCTGTTTTTTGGTTGATGATTCCTCCTAGGGAGGAAATTGAGGTACTTATATACGTGTAGAGAGGGCGTGCGACTTAACACGAGAACAATAGCAATGAACGCCGTCCCAACATCGTACAATGCTGCGCCGCAGCGTCTTGAAGTGGCCATTGTTAGGATTAGACAGTGTAGGCTCAAAATACTGAAATAGGTAGGGTACTACCTGTGGTGGATCTAACACTTGGGATAGTACTTAGTATAGTACTTATTTACTTAGCATAGTACTTATGGAACTTAGCATAGTACTTATGGAACTTAGCATAGTACTTATTTACTTAGCATAGTACTTATGGAACTTATGGTCTAATGATAGTGGTAGTAGTAGTGGTCAGTGTAGTAGTAGTAGTGGTAGTAGTAGTAATATTAGTGGTAGTAGTCAGTGTAGTAGTACTAATAGTGTAGTAGTAATATTAGTGGTAGTGGTCAGTGTAGTAGTACTAATAGTGTAGTAGTAATATTAGTTTAAGTGACCTACATGATACCAGCTTCAAGTGGTTCAGACTATTGATTGGAACCTAAGCTCTGGTTTCAAAAGTCATGGTTTAAAAAAGGTCTAAACAGAATAGTCGTAAAATGCCTCAATAGGTAGAGCACTACCGAAGGTGGATCTAACAGTTGGAGGTAATACTTCTATGCAGAGGTAGAAAGAGAATCAGTGAAGCAAAAGGTTTAGCAGTAAGACAGAGATGTGCTACGACCGAATTCTGGAATAGAGTGTTAGAGCAAGTCTTTATTTGGATTGAAACAAGCCCCTCGTTTGTGACGTGAGGTCATTCACAAGGTGATCATGAGATATGGGTTGAACATATGCATATCAGAAGCATTAGATCCACCATAGGCTGGGACCATAGGCTGGGACCATAGGCTGGGCCCTGCCTATGGAGGCATTATGAAGCCTCTCAGTCCGGTTGTTACAGTAGCCACTGCAAACGCCGTATCACGGCCACCGACCATCGTTGTATGAAGTACTATGATGGTCGTTTTGGATATACTGGGACAATCCTTACCATTTTCTGGTGGAGAGTTTTTCGATGCCTCGTGTCTCTCAAAGTATATAAGCCACTCCGGTTCCTCTCCTTGAGGATCCATCAACGAATACAAGATTAGTTTAAGAAACGTTATAAAGAACGTAACAAGAAACGTGAGTGTCTTGCAAGTTCCTTGAAGGGATTGCATTATACGTTGTCAAGATATTGATATTTCAATCATGTCATTCATATGTGCAGGGGTATCAAACCCAAAGTCTAGGGTATAGTATCAATAGAATGGCTTCCATACTGGGAACTACATCATCAAGGTGTAGGAAGAATTACCTCACCATACTTGAAGGAAATCTTGACTAATAATATAAATTCAGCTTTCATTATACACACCTACGCTGTTAGTAGCTCAAAAGATTTTGAATAATCGGTGACGTAGTAGTGGTAGTGTAGTAGTACTAGTAGTGTAGTACTAATAGTAGTAGTACTAGTAGTGTAGTACTAATAGTAGTAGTACTAGTAGTGTAGTAGTACTAATAGTAGTAGTACTAGTAGTGTAGTAGTACTAATAGTAGTAGTGTGATTACTTTAAAAGCTGGTCACTTGGATAATTTCGGGTTAATTTGTAATCTTACTCTAATTTCTTTTAGTGATGTGCTCTTTGGTGCTCGAATTGTTTTAGTGCACCATACAATTGACGAGCAATGGATGACAGGATTTTGCTTGCTCGTACTTGATTATTTTACTTTCGAAGGTTTGGGAGCGTCAATATCATGCACCAAAAAAGATCCGAGGACTCCTGGAATTTAGTAGTACTTATAGTGTTGGGTTCTTGGATACGTCTAATACTTAGGGTTATGTTCATTCGTTCATGAATTCCCAATAAGTGGGAATCCTGGTGATTATATAGCGAACCGGTGAGTTCCGGGGAAGTGAAGCAAGGCAGTTGAACACCATGTCACGAGTTATGGTGAATGGATGAGTCCAAGTCACGGTATGGTGGCTGGATGAGTCATTGGCATTCGTAGGCTCGAAAGATACCTCTATGCGTAGTGTCTACCCATGGTAGGTCTAACAAGTATGGTACTTAGATAGTACTTAGATAGTACTTAGATAGTACTTAGATAGTACTTAGATAGTACTTAGTATAGTATGGGTAGTATGTGGCTTCATGATATATGGTCTATGAATATGGGCTATGTGCAAATTACATAGGCATTCTAGTAACTAGTGACTAATTGTTAACGCGTGAGTATATTACGCATATGTGTTAGCTCAAAGACTGAGCTCGCGTGATTTACGTACAGCGCTTAAGTCGGAATGTTT
>NKZN01001983.1:0-16035 GCA_002374485.1 Metschnikowia santaceciliae
GGTTGAATGGTTTTGCCACGCTGCTTTAAATAGTTTTGAAAAACACTGTTTCGTTGCATTTTTTTTTGACCCATTATTTCTCGATTCATGGTTTGTCACGCTCTTTGACGAACTATGCTGCGCACACCGGTCATTCGTGTTG
This sequence comes from Metschnikowia santaceciliae, assembly GCA_002374485.1. Taxonomy (NCBI): domain Eukaryota; kingdom Fungi; phylum Ascomycota; class Pichiomycetes; order Serinales; family Metschnikowiaceae; genus Metschnikowia; species Metschnikowia santaceciliae. The sequence continues at coordinate 143 of NKZN01001983.1, forward strand.
AGAGTTTCCATAGACTCTCTGGTAAGTTGGAATTGTTATGACGTTGGCCTCTTTGTAACTCTCTCAAGTACGGTGTTTCAGGGTTCATCTTAGGTCACTTATATTCTTCTCTAGACTAGATACCAGTGAACTGTTCTTATAATTGATACCGCTCAAACCAGAGCGGGATCCTCTCTATATATAGTCAATCCCGGGGACTCCCTCACCCGAAACCGACGTCTCATAAATGACTGTGCATGATCCCTGTTTCATCTGCACCATGTATCTCTGAAACATGTGGGACCTTTCCACCTCATCTCAAGCCTGTGTGTTGTCGTTGACCTGCAGGCAACATGTTTCACAGTTGCCCGCACTCACTGGTTGACACATGTCACATATCCCACAAGTTCAACATGAGTGACTGAGTGACTGAGTGAGAGTGAGACTAAATGAGTGTGAGTGACTGAGTGATTGAGTGAGTGACTGAGTGTGAGTGACTGTGTGACTGTGTGTGTGTGTTCATTTATGACCTACTATCCCTTAAACTGGAACAGTTGTCATTGGTATAAAATGACATCCTATGGTTATGGAGCTTCAGTATTCACCTCATTTCTATTCTTACCTGCGTCTACTATACTACGAATTCGCTAGTCACATTTGCTCTTTAGATATTAGAATCACACCCTCCCGTCTCCCAGAATCATTGACCAGAAAGAAATATCAAGCCTTTGGACTTCTCACACAAACGAATTCTCCTCAAAACCCCTTCTCAAACCTCTAAGTGGTTCTTTTAACGACACTCAAGGTACACGAAAATAATAGTCTCCACCCTCAATGAAGTAAGTGCTAAAGAACTATCTCAGGTACTTATCCAATCAATGCATCAATACGAATTACAAGTATATTCGCCAGAAAGAAAAGGAGGAATGAAACAGAAGGAGCAATGAAACAGAGTGTGTCATGTTCATAAATAATGCTACTCAAAAATGGTTTGACATGTTCTTTCATACATTTATGCCTAACTAAATCTTTGTTCGTTGATGGTTCCTCAAAGAGAGGAACCGAAGCGACTTATATAACTTTGAGAGAAACGTGGCATCGAAAAACCCTCTACCAAAACAATGGTAAGGATTGTTCCAGAATATTCGAAAGAACCTCCTTCATACTACTTCATATAACGATGGTCGTGACACGGCGTTTGCAATGGCCATTGTAACAACCGGACTGAAAGGCTTCATAATACATTCATAGGGAGGGCCCTGCATAGGGCGCATCTAACATGTTTGTTTCAATAATGTTGAACTTGAGGAACAAGTACGCCTGCGGGTACTGCATGTTCCTGTTACTGCATACAGATGAAACAATCATTGGTATTGTCCTCGAGAGAGACACGTTGGCAGTGGACCACTCGAGGACACTTGTCTAACACTTGTCCAATACTGGCCATTGCTCGGGAGAAGACAATTGGCCGAGTGAGTTAGGGCTGGAGTCCCAGACCTGACTATATATAGAGGAGGTCCCGCTCAGACTTGAGCGGTATCAATTGGAACAAGAAGTCAAGGACATCCCAGTTCAATATATACACAGAAAGAATGGAAGCTACAGAAATGGTTACTGAAGTACCAAAGTGAAGACGCATGTTGAAACTTAACGTGATAACTATTCCAGAGTATGGGAGTGTATACAACAATTCCAAACATGAATAAGGCCGCTTGCAATGAGGATAACTTGAATTCATAGCCCAAAAGTATTTTTTCAAAGTTACCAAACAAACTAAAAGTATTTCTGGTCCCGAATTTCCCCTTACTGGGGCTCTGGTTCCATTAGACTGCCATCCGTTAAAATCCGGGGATCCAAGAAGAACACCTCCTTTGGAGCACAATTACCCTCCGAATATACAGGAGGACTTTTAGCCTCACGGACCGGAAACCACTTATGTCCACACGTTTGTACCTCAATATTTAAAACCTTGTGGGAGTACTTATCCAACTCCACTTTAAATGGAGTCAAGGATTTCTTGGGAGCAAACAGAAATTCTCTTCCTATTTTTCTGCTAAAGTATTGTACTTGGCCATTAACTTTAAGGCTAACCTCGCCATTTTCCAAGTCAAGCAAGGGGAGAGGCCTGAAACTAGGATTTCCTAGACCAACCAAATCGTCCGTGGGAGTTATGACTCTGCGGAGCTGATGGAACTTCCCATCAATTTTGATGTAGAAAGTGCCAATCTCAGCACATACATTTGTAGCAAAGAGGAGGGCCAGGATCCAGGAAAATTTCATTTTTTTTTTTAGAAAGTTTTGGTTATGGTTTAAAAATGGTTTTTGAAAGCAGTTTGAAATTTTCAGTGACTTAAAAGTAGTTCTGAGTGAGTTCTGAGTGAGTTCTGAGTGAGTTCTGAGTGAGTTTTGAGTGAGTTTTGAGTGAGTTGCAAGTGCTTACTCTGTGGTTTATTATATAGTCATATAACAAAACAAAGCAAAAGTGACGTTTTTTTTCAGGCATGACCAGGTCACGATTTATGCAATTCTCATCTGATCTAATTTTGGTCCTAGAAATGTACATGAGCCTAATCAAGACGTACCCTACCAACCACCATATTCATTGTTACCAGCTTACTCACTGCTACCAGCTTACTCTTCATATATATCTGCATTTATTTATTTTTTTTATTTTTCATGCCAACCATGATTTTTCAAGCCCCCCATCATTCTACAGCGTTTCTCAAAAACGATTCAAACCAGCGCGACAAAACGATTCAAACCACACTAACACTAGCAAAATTAATCAAACCAATAATTCAAGAAGTTTCGTACTTCTTTGCACAGTCTTTCAAACCAAATGGAGTAATGTTTCACGCCACACCAACTTTTATTGGAATTCAATACTCTGAAATCTTAAATCTGGGCGATTGCCTCATGTGGTACTACATTTGGGAAAAAAGTCTTGCAGTATTAATCAAGGGTGAAAACGGACGGAACGGAACGGAACTGAACTGAACTGAACTGGGTTTCATTTGTATCCTGTATATAACACATTGCTTTGGGTGTACGAAACATTTTTGGAATTATTGTTTGAAACGTTTTGGAAAACAGTGGAATCTGTTCATGTATTATGGTGGTTATGAAAGGACATGTTCGCACTTTTCCTTCACCCAACACATGTGGAACCAAAACATATTTAGTACCATAACACATTTAATACCAAAACAAACTGTTAGGGCCATAAAAAATTAGATGTTTCGTTGATTCATTAACATAGACCCTTGGATGAAAATCCTAAGACGTTTTTTCCGCTTTTTCTACATTTTTTTTATCCGATTCTGAGGGGTATTTGGGTGCAAAATGCAAAGGCCGGGCTATGTGCAGGACGCGCATTTTGTTTTCCAGTAACTACTGGCAAAACCATCATGTTTTGATGTTAAACTAATGAGTTGAATGCAATATTGAGAAAATTATAGGTCTAATGGTGAACAATAAGTTAATTGGAAAAAAGGGGTGGGGAGGGGGGCTCTAAAAAACTAGTGTGTGGTGTATATAGCATGCATTGTATCTAGTGTGCGAGGAGCTACAGTGTTTTTCAAAATTATTCAAACCAGCGCGACAAAACTATTCAAACCAAGAAGACAGAATGGTTCAAACCAAATGGAGTAATGTTTCACACCACACCAACTTTTATTAGAATTCAATATTCTGAAATCTTAAATCTGGACGATTGCCTCATGTGGTACTACATTTGGGACAAAAGTCTTGCAGTATCAATCAAGGGTCAAAACGGACGGAACTGAACTGGTTTCATTGTTATCCCGTATACAACAACTTGACACGGGTTATGTAATCCTTCATATTGTTGGAACATGAGGAATCAGTACATTTCTGATGTACTGCATATGCGATGTGACTGTATGTAAGCAGGAATAGAAAGAGTGAAGGACGTCGCGCGAAAAAAGCGAGCGAACGGTAACACAACAGGATATAGAATAAGATACGACGTTAGATTGAGTACAGCTTAGATACATAATTGTTCCAGTTTATGCGTTAGTAAGTCACAAAGCGCAACAATTTGTAGGAACACAGAAAATGTGCGAACTAGAAAAAAAAATGAAACACAACAAGAAGTGCTACTGCGAACAATCACAATAATTGTCCAATAACCAGTACCCCAACCATTATTCATAAATGGTGCATTTAATTACCTAGTATGATTTATTCATGCAGCAAACCGGGAACCATTACTTTAGCTGTGAGACAAAAACATCATGGTTGAACACGTGTCTGTATGAAGGTACATAAGTAGGAACGTAGGCGAAATCCAGAAATATCGCCAGTTCGACTTTTTCAAAGAGAAACGAGACAGACACAATGGACTTGCTTTAGATTTCTGGTCTTGCAACTTCATAATATTTCTCACCATGGATCCGCAAGCTAAAGAAGAAAAATTCCACTATGTAACCTTAGATACATATTGACTATTTTATGTTAGCTTCTTGTTGTTACGTCAGGTACTCTGTTTATTATGTTTTTTGGTTGATGATTCCCCAGAAAGAGGAATCTGAGCTATTTAAGTGATTGACGACGGCGTCGTCTAGTCAACGGGTGTTGCTAGGTGCAAAGGGGGAAAGCTCTCCACATTCCATCCTGGTACCTCGGGTTTCTCACATTCTCTCTTTTGGTTGTGCAATGATGGCGGAGAGGTGGCACAGTGGAATGGTCACTGTTAGGATTAGACAGCGTAGGCTTAAGATACTGAAGTAGGTAGAGCACTAACGAAGGTGGACTCTAGAGTTAGTAGTGTAGTGTATAGTATGGTGTAGTGTAGTGTATAGTATGGTGTAGTGTAGTGTATAGTATGGTGTGTTATGTTCTTTAATACATCTATGCCTGACTTCTTATATTCGTTGATGGTTCCTCAAGAGAGGAATCGGAGTGGCTTAAATATCTTTGAGAGAAACGTGGAACCGAAAAACTCTCTCCAGAACAACGATAAGGAATGTTCTGGAATATTCGAAAGGAACCATCGGAGCACTTCGTGCTTAGAAGCCAAACGCCGTACCATTGTAACAATCGGACTGAGAGGCTTCATAATACCTTCATAGGCAGGGCCATACGTATGATGGATCTAACAGATAAAACTGTATAAAGTAATGAAGTGGTAGTACTATAGCTTAATCTAGTACAAAGTAGTAGTAGAGAGTGGTAGCAGAGTAGTGTAGAGTATAGCCTACTATGGTATAATAGTGTAGTAGAGTAGAGTAGTAGATTAAAGAGTAGTATTACTATGTAGTGTAGTGTATAGTCTAATCTGGTATTACAGTATCGTATGGTGTAGTAGAGTATAGTGTAGTGTAGAGTAGTGGAGTAGTAATACAATAAAGTGATAAAACAGTATAGAGTAAAGAAGTGGTAGTACTATAGTATATTCTAGTCGCGAGGAGTGTAGAGTATAGCCACTGTGGTATATAGGTATAGTAGTGTAGTGTAGTAGTGTAGTAGTGTAGTGTAGTAGTGTATAGTGTAGTAGTGTAGTGTAGTAGTGTATAGTGTAGTAGTGTAGTGTAGTAGTGTAGTAGTGTAGTGTAGTAGTGTATAGTGTAGTAGTGTAGTGTAGTGTATAGTGTAGTGTAGTGTATAGTGTAGTAGTGTAGCGTATAGTGTGGTGTAGTAGTGTATAGTGTAGTAGTGTAGTGTAGTGTATAGTGTAGTGTAGTGTATAGTATACTGTAGTGTATACTGTAGTGTAGTGTAGTGTAGTGTATAGTGGTGTTGTACATAGTTTGATATCAGGGGTACAGGGATGAGGAAGCAGAAAGAGTCAGAGTATCATAGTACAGATTTTAGTCTATACTATCTATACCACTATACTATGTTAGACTTCGACTACTCTCTATACACTAGAAAAAAATGGACTGGCACTATTGTACCACTGACTTGGAATTAGAGTTCATTCATAGGTATAATCCGATTCTGCTGTGAAGCCTCGTCGGTCTTGCTTATCATAGTAGTATTGTATAGTGTAGTGTGCAGAGTGTAGTAGCCTACTGTATATTAGTATAGTGTATAGTGCTATGTTGGTGTAGTAGTATATTTTATACTAGACTAGTAGCTTTAGTCCTCCTATACTGGTAGTACAAAGCATTACATAAGTGAAGGATCTCTGATGTCTATTGTTAGGATTAGACAGCGTAGGCTAAAATACTGAAATAGCTAGAACACTACCTATGGTGGATCTAACATTTTACCCTAGACGTATTGTTAGATTCGATTCACGTCAGGTAGTCTGTTCACTATGTTTGTTTGCTATTGAATCCTCTAAAAGAAAAACCTGAACTGCGTTATAAGGATTCCAAAGAACGGGTGTCTGCAATCAAAATCAATAGCAGAAACTGTTCTAGATCGTTGCAGGCCATCCTGGTACCTCTCACAACTATGACAGATTAGAAGGCTGACAGATGACAGATTAGAAGGCTGACAGATGGCTGAATAAAATGCTGACAGATGACAGATTAGAAGGCTGACAGATGGCTGAATAAAATGGTGAGAGGAAGGCCATCGTTAGGATTGGACGGTGAGGTTTCATAATACCTCAATAGATAAAGCACATCCTATGATTAACACTTATGGTCTAATACAGATATCTGTTAGACCTACCATGGGTAGACACACTACCCATAGAGGTATCGTAGAGCCTATGAATGCCAATGACTCATTCAGTCAACATAACCCGTGACTTGAATTCATCCATCCACCTTAACTCGTGACATGAGGTTTGACCGCCTTGCTTCACTTCCTGGTATCACCGGCTCGCTATATAAACACCAGGATTCCTACTTCTTGGGACTCTATCAACAAATGAACATAACTCCAAGTATTAGACGTATTCAAGAATCTAAAAAACACTGATGGTCTAATACAAATATCATAGATAATCATCTAAGAACCTCCATAACAATGATTGGGTGAGTTCCCACTAATAGTAGCTGATCCGAAAGTTTCGGTCACCGTTGAGTTATCTCTCTCAGAAAAGATCCATTCAATTCACAAGCCGTTAGACGCTTTGACCCCTTGTGAATAAAGGCTAACGCCCCAGATCGCATAGTATCTCTAACATTTGCGCTCGTTCCTGACAATTTATTGATTAGAGAAAGAGTCAATATTGAAATTTCCTGTTATAGAGTCAACCTGAAGAGACCAAATGATTCATACAAAGGTATGCTTTCGGAAGGTCCTGTTGGGAAGTAACTGTATTCAATAGTGTCTGGGAAGTAACTATTGAAAATGTTTAGGAAGTAACTTTCAATAGTGTCTGGGAAGTAACTGACCTTGCGGAATGTTCAGACTTCAGAATATCACCAGTTTCACAAAAAAAAGAACAAAAAGAGCAACGACGAAATTATAGTAAATTTCTGACGTTTAGTAGCTAAAAATTATTATATGAAGGTGGGCATAGAGACTTGGTCTGAGAGTGAGGTGTCGATTTTGTCTGTTGAGAAACAAGAGCCGCGGCTCCATGTTTCCTTGAGACCGCGGTCACTCACGTGACGGAGGTTATGTGAAGGCTCACCCCGATATATAAAAGGACAAGCTCCCACTATTCTATAACACCACCAAAAATATATATTAGCTGAGGGACGACATACCAAGATGTCACCCGACACTAAACCCACCAATATTAATTAGCGGAGAGGTACTGATGTTTACTGAGCACGTGGATTGATTCACTTTATTGTCTGCACCTGCATATAACCCGTTTCGCAGCCATTTTTTGCGTTTGAACTTGTACAAATTGACATCTCAGTCACCCAAAAATATTCCAACCACTACCACTTCTTTTCCTTGTTTTTGTAATGAGAAACAAACTGGGTACTAAGACTTTGGGATTAGAGTCCGAGCTCTCAGAAATGCATTAGTCAAATAACTGGAACGACCTTCTCCCTTGTCTATGAAGCCATAGTTTCCTCAGCACACTAGCCAGAGACACAAAAGACAACCCTGCACAACCCTGGACAACCCTGGACAGAAACTGGGGAATCTGGACAAACCTGGACAGAAACTGGGAAGCTGGTTACTAACAAGTATTCTAGACCGCTTTCGGGTTTTCCAGACAACGTGGAAAGTATGTCCAGAGGTCAAGGAATTGGACTCCATGATAACTCACGCACTGCCTGATCAACAGTTCTCTGTAACGTCTAGAGCTTCATTTCCAAGACTAGTCAAGATGGTATGCTACAAACTTGGCCAGTATAACGGTCCAGACAGACAAGGTGGTACGAGGATGCATTCAAAGATACATTACGTTTGAACTCTTCTGCTCCTTAAGCTCTGATCTGAGTACAAGTTTAGTTTAAGCAGTCATCAAGGTGGTTTGAAAAACAAAAAAAGGAAAAAGTCAGAAAAACCGCTCGGAAGCTTGAGAAAGTGACGAGAAAAAGCGCAGAAAACTACAATTCAATACAAATACAGCATTGAAAAAAAAAACAAATGACTGGAAAGAAACATTAAATGGCACACATACTTACCACAAGCAGGACCTCCCCAGAAAATAGGAGAATGATTCTCGTGGAGCCCGACCACAGGATGATTTCTACTATACTCACAACTAGAGACTGCGAGAAAGTAAAAGGATAATTCGTGTGGAGCCCGCACCACATGGAGGTTTCTATAGACCAATACGCAGGACTCGGTAGATATTAAGAGAATGATTTTTATGGAGCCCGACCATAAGAAGATTTCGATGTACTAATATACAGGATTTTTCAGAATGACTTTTGTGGAGCCCGACCACTTAATGATTTCTACCATGGCAATATGCAGGACTCTCTAGAGAATATCAGAAAGATTTTTGTGGAGCCCGAACCATAAGAAGATTTCTACCATGGCAATATGCAGGACACGCAAGTGTAGATCATATAACGCCAGATCCGCAAGGATGGTCGCAGCACTAGGAGGTCCAGTAATTAACCAGGGTGTAACATCCAGAGGATGTTTCATACTGTAGAACATTGACCTCATAGTCTCATCAAGATATGTAAACACTTCAGGAGGAGTGTTTACTTCAGGAGTAGGAGAATGAGAGCTGTCAGAGTCCATTGAAGTATTACCAATACGAGGTCTTTTGGTGGGTCTGGTTCTTGGAGGCATCTTGGTATATCTCCCACAGTTGATGTTAATTAAAGTTATCTAATTATAAAATGGGGCAGTGGCACCATTTTATATCTGGGGATTCTTCCTTCATTGTTCAATCCATTGTCTTCAACAATTGATTGTTTCGGAAAACTGATTGCCTGATATTGTTAAAGCCATTCATATCAGAGCGCGCTCTCTCAATCGCCGCTCTTCAACAGCAAGAGAAAAAGAGAAAGATTTTTGTGGAGCCCAAACCACATGAAGATTTCTACTATACTAATATGCAGTACATACAAATCTTAAAGAAATGACTTTTATGGAGCCCGACCCTAAAGTGATTTCTATATATTTGTATACAGCAACGACAGATTTGATTGCAAGAAAACCTTTTATTCTTGTGGCCCGAACCATAGGATAATTTCAATGTACTTACAATTGGAGACTGCGAGAAACTAAAAGAATGATTCTCGTGGAGCTCGTGGAGCTCAAACCACATGAAGAATTGTATTGCAGACCGCGAAAAACTCATTTCTCGGTGTTTTTCATATCTAATCTGGAATATGATTGGATCCAGAATGTGCTGGTACATTTTACCAGAGGGTGGGTGGGTTGGCATAGCTCGTCACTTTGTTTTTTACATTAGCCAAGGCTACACAGAGAAGCTTTCAACTTATGTTTTTGTATATATTATTATACAGGGATATGTAAGTTGCACCTCACAAGACCAAAGTTCTAAGACGCGGCCGCAGCACGGCTGATAGTTATCCATGTTGAGCGTTTCCATAAACCTTCGTATAGTCGGGAAGTGTTATGACGTTGGTCTCCACTAACTCTCTCAAGTATATGTCCGGTATCTTTTCTCACAATTGATGCGCTGTCAAACATGACCGGGATCCCAGATATATATAGTTCTCCTTAGAATCCATTCCTGCATTCAATCCGGAGCTCATCCTTTTCCGGAGCCCCAATCGGAACGCTTCCGCTTCCTGAAATCCAGTCGCGACGCTTCCGATTCCTGAAACCCAATCGGAACCATTCCGTTTGTCCCGACTGTTTCTATTCTTGGAATCCCGTTCTCGGGCCTTCAACCTCATTCCTTATACACAGGATGCAGCCCTTGGGTTCATCATCGTGAATCGGATGCAACCTCCGGAACGTCATACAGTGTCATGTATGTTTAGTAATATACTCATCATGCACACTGCCTGGCTTCATCTGCGCACTTTAGTCGTAGACACATGTGAGCCTGGCCCATCTGCCCAACTCAGTATTTTCACTCTGTACTGCAGTTAGCATTAGTCATCGTGTCCGGCACACACAATGATTTTCAGGGCTCACAAGTTCAACAATCAGTACATGTCTGATGTACTGCATGTTACCCGTGACTGCATGTAAGCAGGACAGTGTTAGAACTTGTGCAGGACTTTGGGAATTGTAAAACAAAGTTATATCAGTTGTATATTCGAATACTATAATATGCCTTAGAGGGAGCCCTGTGGAGATTCATCTTATCAGGCGAACCTGCTAGTTCTATATACTTCCTTGCTGCTTCGGGTAACCCTTGAGGGATTTCTTGAAACAGCCGGCCTTCGGGATGTGAAACATCACAACATCGCAATGTTTCACATTGGTCGGAGAAGTCCTTATCAGGAGTTCTCCCTGGCGGGCATATTGCATGCATCATCTTGCATGAAGCCTGGCGCCCAGTATTCAAGTCTCCTTGAATACTAACCCCCACACCATCTCATACTCATGAGTGGTATGGTTTGAGACTAAGCCTAAGCTAAGCCTCGTTAGTAGAATCCACCGACACTAAATACTCAATTCTAGTGCTCGTAGGATTTTTCCTAACAGACAGATGAAATAGTGATATGCAGGAATAGACGGAGAGTGGACGACGTCCCGTGCAAAAGGGAGCGGGCGGGAACTGAAGAGGAGAGGGAAAAAGAGACGACTTTGGGGTCGAATATAGCTTAGAGATCATCGTTCCAATTTATGAGTTATTAGATGACAAAGTACAACAATCCTTTACACTCATGTATACAGGAATGCAAGTGCGTACGTTGTCTAACAACTTCTTTAAGTAAGGCAGAGAACTTGTTGTACTCATATGTTATATTCCTATGATAACTAAAGTAGGGTTCACGAGATTGACCTCTTTATCAATATCGCTCACTACAGCCGGCTACGCCCTCCTTATGTATCCAATATCTTGGTTGCTATGTCAACCAAGATGCGGGGTTCCTCCACTCCTGTCGTAGGGTGTGGTAGACCCCTTTCCCGATCAGTGTTAGAAATGTGCTCATCTGCACACGCAGCAAGTGTTATTCAACCCTTGAATGCCCCACTGTAGGACCATGAACTTGTCTCACTTACTCACGTGTCCGCGGGCACGTGATCCAAACAAGTACAGAATGTTGAGCTTTTTGATATTCTTAGGCCCATAATTTATGCTACTATTCTGTACTAGGAAGTCCGTGGTATTCTGGTTACTCGTGATAGCGCTCAACCAAAAGCGGAATCCCACTTTTATAAACCTTTTCACCTTTGACTCCTCGTTCCTGCACCTGGCTTGGTAATCTATTATCTTAAGACAGACCTGACTCCTCCCGACAACCAAGACCCAGTTACAATACTAGCCTGCACTCCTTGCTCTCTGTACTGCAGGCAACACATTGGCTGCACCCGAATCAGCACTTCTCACATGATCAACACAGAAATCCTGCAAGTTCAACAACACCCAGTATAACCAATAAGCAGAGACCAATTACCAGTACTCAATCACAGTTCTGCCAAACCTAAAAAAGTAGTATATCTTATTTAAACCATGTGTCTTCTCAGTAGTAACCTAGTATATCTACTTTAAGTCTATACGAATATTAGTCTAGCGTTGCCTAGGAATCTAGTATAAACCGTATCCTAGTAGAGCCCTGTAGAATCTGTATAGGGGGTATACCCTAGAATCCCTCTATACCTCTAACTGTATACCCTAGAATAACTCTATAGCTCTAACTGTATACCCTAGAATAACTCTATAGCTTCAACTCTATACCCTAGAATAACTGTATAACCATGAATAACTGTATAACCATGAATAACTGTATAGCCATGAATCACTCTATAACCAAGTACAATTCAGTACAACTCCGTGCAACCAAAGTAGCTGTGAGCTAATTTAAACTATATAGCTTTATATAGCTCTGTATGGCTCTGTGTATCTCAGTATAACCAAGTGTAACTCAATATAACCTAGTGTAGCTCAGTATAGCTCAATTAGCAGTAACCAAGTATCACTCTATATCCCTCTGCATAACCGAACAAGTAGCACCTTAGTACACCTTAGTACACCTTAGTACACCTTAGTACACCTTAGTACACCTTAGTACACCTTAGTACACCTTAGTACACCTTAGTACACCTTAGTACACCTTAGTACACCTTAGTACACCTTAGTACACCTTAGTACACCTTAGTACACCTTAGTACACCTTAGTACACCTTAGTACACCTTAGTACACCTTAGTACACCTTAGTACACCTTAGTACACCTTAGTACACCTTAGTACACCTTAGTACACCTTAGTACACCTTAGTACACCTTAGTACACCTTAGTACACCTTAGTACACCTTAGTACACCTTAGTACACCTTAGTACACCTTAGTACACCTTAGTACACCTTAGTACACCTTAGTACACCTTAGTACACCTTAGTACACCTTAGTACACCTTAGTACACCTTAGTACACCTTAGTACACCTTAGTACACCTTAGTACACCTTAGTACACCTTAGTACACCTTAGTACACCTTAGTACACCTTAGTACACCTTAGTACACCTTAGTACACCTTAGTACACCTTAGTACACCTTAGTACACCTTAGTACACCTTAGTACACCTTAGTACACCTTAGTACACCTTAGTACACCTTAGTACACCTTAGTACACCTTAGTACACCTTAGTACACCTTAGTACACCTTAGTACACCTTAGTACACCTTAGTACACCTTAGTACACCTTAGTACACCTTAGTACACCTTAGTACACCTTAGTACACCTTAGTACAGCCTCTGTACTGCCCTAGTGTCAGTGGAATAGTGTTAAAGAAGTAGCGAAGAAGTACTAGTACTAACAGAGCAGTCTGTGTAAGTCATAGGGTACGGTAGAGTATAGACAGGTAGTCTTTATAGTTTCAACAGTGAAGGGTAATAGTAATAGTAAACTTCTAGCAGTACAGTATAATAGAGTATAATAGAGTATAATAGAGTATAAAGAGTATAAAGAGTATAAAGAGTATAAAGAGTATAAAGAGTATAGTGGAGTAGTACCATGATATGGTAAGTAGGGTGAGGTCAGATTCACCAAAGGTAGAGTGATCTACTGATGGAGGTATTATGATCTACTTATGGAGGTATTATGAAGTCTCACTGCCCGATACTAACCATTGCAAACGCCGTATCAGGGCGTTCGGCCATTGATACTGATGGCCTTTTTTTCAAACACTCCAGAACAATCATCGCCTTTGCTCTGGTGCAGACTTTTCACTGCCACGTTTCTCCTCAATTGTTATATAAACCTCATTTGTTCCTCGCTTTGAGCAATCATCAACGAAAATAGATAACTTAGTACTTTTCAACCTATGATTTAGTACATATTAATATACAGGGATATGTAAGTTGTACCTTACAAGACCAAAGTGCGACATGTGTCGAGACGGGTGAAAACTCTTCACCCACTCTCAACCTGCACATAGTTCTTCATAGATCTGCATATAACATATCCACGAAGTACCTTAGGTCCGTACCTGCTAAGTACTCGTTGACAAAAGCTGTATCACGATTATTATAAAATATAAATAAAGGTTTATAAATTGTNAAGCTGTATCACGATTATTATAAAATATAAATAAAGGTTTATAAATTGTATCTAATGTAATTCTAACAACTTCAAGTACTAATTTATCTTGTACATTATATTTTATAGAAGATAATGAAGATTTATTATTAAATGTAAATTTAAAACTATGATCTTTTAATTTTAATATAATATTATTAATATAAGAATGTGATCTATAGTTAATTTTTAAATTAAAACAAGCTGATTAAAATATATCTTTATTATATAAAAATGTTTATATGAATTTCTATCAATTATTTTATGGGGATGTTTAAAGATCTTAATTTTAGACTGTCTAAATTATTTGATACACTTAATGAACTACCTGTTCTAGTATTAAAATATCTTAGAAAAACGTTACTGGTTTTAGAGTAGCACTGTGGAGTAGCACTGTGGAGTAGCACTGTAGAGTAGTACTCTGGAGTAGTGCTGTGGAGTAGTACTCTGGAGTAGTACTCTGGAGTAGTACTCTGGAGTAGTGCTGTGGAGTAGTACTCTGGAGTAGTACTCTGGAGTAGTACTCTGGAGTAGTACTCTGGAGTAGTACTGTGGAGTAGCACTGTGGAGTACATTGTTATATTACTATCGGTAGAGTTCCTCTAGTAGAGTAGTAGAGGTTAGTAGCTTGTGTTATATTTCTATCTCTGTTCCCCTTGTTCTTTGTATCAACTTTGTATCAATGCCTTAAGCGATTAGTGTAGTCATACTAAGAATCTGGCTATAAAGCTCCGCTATCATCTATAGTTGATTTGATGGACTGTTATGTATTTAGTGAACCAGTCATTCAGTCATTCAGTCATTCAGTCAACTTCCATGCTCTATTACCGTATTCTCTTACTGTACAGTAGTATTCTCTCTTTCCCATAGTATCATCCAATACCATAATGAACAGGTGATCTCGCTCTACTCTCACTTTACTCTCGCTCTGCTCTCTTTTCTCTGGCTGTGAATTGTGGTTAATTCAGATTTCTCTAGGAATCTGTAATTGGAATTCTGTATCTGTACTGTTTGTATGGGCATTAGTCCACTTCAAGGAATGTTCATGATTCAGATATGAAGATTCAGTAGAGTCATATCGTTCATCCCCACTACCACTCACCACTCACCACTAACCCACCACTAACCCCCACTATCCCACCACTATCCCACCACTAACCACACATTCTCTATTCCAGCCTTACTCTTCACTCTTCCTGCATTCACTCCGCACTCACTCCTGATTATTCTCACCTTTATTCTCAGATTACGCACCTTGCCACTCACTGCCTTAAATCAAGTATGCGATTTCGCAGACCGCCTTGATTTTGATGGTACAGTGTTTTTCAAAAGTATTCAAACCAGCGCGACAAAACTATTCAAACCAGCATGACAAAATGGCTCAAACCAAATGGCGTAATGTTTCACACCAACTTTTATTAGAATTCAATATTCAGAAACCTGAAATCTGAGGTTTGCCTCATATGTACTACTTTTGGAAGTCTTGCAATATCAATCAAGGGTGAAAACGGACGGACGGAACCGAACTGGTTTCATTGTTATCCTGTATGCAACAACTTGTTTCGGGGTGTAGGAAACTTTTTGAGTTATTGGTTTCTTTAATTTTGGTAGTGTGGTTTGAATCGTTTTGAATTATTGGTTTCTTTAATTTTGGTAGTGTAGTTTGAATCGTTTTGGCGTGTTGGTTTGAATCATTTTGGCGTGTTGGTGCGAAACATTTTGCCGCGCTAGTTTGAATACTTTCGAAAAACACTGTATTTTCAAATCCTCACCCAAAATGAAAACCTCACAAACTACACCCAAAATTTCCTCAAAACTACACCACAATTTCAATGCACCACCAAAAAATAGTTACAAAACAAAATAGTACCAAAAAAAAATAACTATATGTAAAGAAACA
>NKZN01001984.1:0-15601 GCA_002374485.1 Metschnikowia santaceciliae
ACCCAAGTCCCTCACTTAAGAGAGTTATTGAAGTCCAATCATACTTCAGTTCCTGAGTACAGAGCGGTACGCAATAACGCGCAACAACTACTACTACTACTACTACTACTACTACTGCTACTACTACTACTACTACTACTACTGCTACTACTACTGCTACTACTACTACTACTACTACTACTACTGCTACTACTACTACTACTGCTACTACTACTACTACCACTACTGCTACTACTACTACTACTACTGCTACTACTACTACTACTGCTACTACTACTACTACTGCTACTACTGCTACTGCTACTGCTACTACTACTCTTACACTGACTAAACAGTTTCCGAAAATACTCTAAGAATTCGAGGGGTTTAGTATGAGATACTACGCTAATCATTATGTAACTACTTATTGAAGGTACTGAGGCTCATTAGGATTTCCTGAAACTTTGTGACTAGCTTTTTGTGATAGGTTTCTCTGATGGATTTCTCTGATGGATTTCTCTGATGGATTTCTCTGATGGATTTCTGTGATGGATTTCTCTGATGGATTTCTGTAATAGCTTTCTAATAGCTTTCTATAATAGCTTTCTGAGATGTTTATTATGTATATATGGCAGTGAAGAACACTTACTCGTCGTCACTCTCCTCATCGGCCTCCTTCAACCACTTGACAAACGACTTGGCCTCCTTACGCACCTTCTTGGACAAGTCCTTGGACACGTACTTCTTGGATACCTTGGAGCCCCACTCTATGATCACATCCTCGCTGACCAAGTCCTCATCGTACACTTTGAACAAGATCTTAGGCACGGTGGGGATCAAGTCGGGTTTCTCGAGCGCCAAAAACCGCTCCAAGCCTCCCAAGAACGCCTTCTCGTACTCTTCCCGAGATGCAATCAACTTACCCAACAAGCCCTTGTGTTCGTCGATCTGCTCCACGATCTTCTCGTCAAAGAGCACTTGGCCCAAAACAAGTACCACATCTGCGGAATCCAAGAGCTCCAACTCCACAATCTTCTTGTAGATCTCCACATCCGAAGGTAATTGCAGTCTATCGTTGTTGGCCTCGCTCAACACCCACTCACCAAACTCACTGACCTTGGTTTGCGAGTCATTCAAGTTCAAGCCCTCCAACTCCCGCGCACGGGCCTCCACAGCTTCCTTGGACATATCCACGGCCCAATCTTCATCGGCCACCTCCACGGTATTGGTGCCCAAAGCAGCAGCTTCAGCATTAATTTTCTTGGTCAACGCATCATCACCATCATCATATTTGGCCTCACTTTCTCCGGCCTTATCGGTCTGGGCAAGATCCGAAATGGTCTTACCTCCTCCCACCACATTGGCGGTAGCCGTGGCCGACTTCTTTCCTGTAGACGTAGGAGGGGGGTTCTTGAGGATATAAGAAGATAACTTGTGGCGGACATCAATCTCCGTGATCCGGCCACATGCCTTACAATCTTTCTGCAAGTTTCCCTTGCCCTTGATCTGGATCTGCGTCTCCGGGTTCTTACATGCTCCACAGAGCACGAACTTGTTGATAAAACCATCCAAAGAGTCCTGCAATTCATTCTGTTGATGCACTCCATTAACAAGGTACCGGTCTTCATCCTCCCGAAGTTTCGTCTGAGCTCCCAATTCATACCCAAAGTACTTGACCACATAGGCCGAGGGTCTACCCAAGGCACGGGCCACCTCGCTCAAGTTGGGGATGGCGGTTTTGATACCGTTACCACGGCCCTCGACCTTGGCCTGGATCGGCGGCATCTTGTACCGGTAGAACGGGTCTTGGTTGTCTCTGCAGATATTGATGAACGACATTGTGGAGATGGAAGTGGCACCTGTTGGGTGGAATTTTTTTCATTGCGCCGCCGCATCAGTACACCAGATCAGGCCAAAAGCTAAGGAACAGACATTAGAAAAAAAAATGGCACCGTCAAATTTATGATTTATAATAGGGGTAAAGGAATTTGAAGGTTTGGATGTTTGGATGTTTGGCTGACTAAGAATTTCGCTTGGGATTTTGGGAATTTTGAGTGTGGTGATGGGTCGCTGGGACCACTGGAACTATATATTATCACTATATGTTTTATGTGGCTCGCACGACCTAGACTTAACTATACTCCACTCCACAATCTATCATCTCTCCATACTACACACTTTCCTTTATATTTTATAATGCATACTCTTACTCCATATCAAATTGCTTCTCAGTAAGTGCGTCTTATGGGAATGGATAGTGTGTGAGGTGAAAGACAGATGTTGGAGTCTGGGGCTTTGCACCAGGAATTTAAATTTCAAGAAAACGGCCTGATAATGAAGAGCGATTGTGAGTGGTTTTGAAGGTTTTGACTCTGAAGTGGTTAGTCTCTAAAGTGGCTAGTCTCTGAAGTGGTTAGTCTTAAAGTACTGTCTTAAACTACTGTCTTAAACTACTGTCTTAAACTACTGTCTTAAACTACTGTCTTAAAGTACTGTCTTAAAGTACCCAGTCTCATTCTCCTCTGGTGCCTATATATATCTATCTATATAAAGCTTGGTGGTGTAATAAATACCTCGTTTGATTAGGGGGAGGTTGACAAAGTCTTTTCAACCTTTGTTCTAGTATATGTATTGATATACAGGGATATGTAAGTTGTACCTTACAAGACCAAAGTGGATTAGCCGGAGCGAGGCTGGTGAAGAGTGTTCCTTCCTAGGAACCTGCACACGGCGCATCACTGGTCTGCATCCAACGCATCCACGAAGTACTCTGACTCCGTACATGCTAGCTACTTGTTGACAAGTCTCCATTCCGGTTGGCCAAGTCAGAACCCCAGTAAGAAGAAAAGACATCCACAAGTGGATTTCCGGGAGAAATTGAAAAATCCTCTTTGATTTCCTTTTGGTTCTTTTGGTGTTCATAAGTTATAGCATATAGTATATACTCGCACTCCACTCCATATTTGTCAACAATCACCTAGCCATGTGCGGAGTCAAGGTATTTCGTAGTATATTTGAGGATATTTGGGATGAATGGTTTAGCTATGGTGATCAGTCTGACCACTAATATTGGAAGATCGATTTTCTGACAATCTTCACCTGATCTGGACTAATGAAGGTCTTATCTGCTATGACCTAATGTGACCATCTGACAATCTGACCTGATCCGATCTATGTGAAAGGTTTATTTGTCCAATGACTAATTGACTGACTGATTCACTCATGGTTTACATCAGTTCTGGTATGGTATCATTACCATTGACTGTCTATTGACTGTCTATTGGCCATCTATTGACCGTCTATTGACCATCTATTGACTGTCTATTGACCATCTATTGACCATCTATTGACCATCTATTGACCATCTATTGACCATCTATTGACCATCTATTGACTGATACCACTCAGAGTCTAATAAGTCTCATGGCAAATTGTCTACCAGCTGTCTGTATGTTGTCTATCCATAAGTATGACTATGGCACTATGAGACTGTGACTGTGAGTGACTGACGATAAAATGGAGGCACATAGTCTGTATGGCCACACCTGCATCTTGGGCCCAGTTCTATGTTATGGAAACTTCCTCTGATCTTTGAGCTTCTTTGTGTGCAGGTAAATGGCGAGTGAAGGGTTAGAACTTTGGTCTTGTAAGGTACAACTTGCATGTCCCTGTATATTAATATATACTAAAACATAGGTTGAAAGAAATATTGTTAATTTTAGCTGCGGGTGGATGTGGTTAAATTTAACTAATTTATTCGGAGAGAAATAATATATTTTATGTTATTCTGGATTTTATCTAAATTAAAGTTTAATGATGAATGTTATGTTCTTTATAACGCAGATTGCCTAAACTTGTATTCGTTGATGGTGCCTCAAAGAGAGGAACCGAGGTGGCTTGTATAACTTTGACAGAAACGTGTTACCGGAAAACTCTCCACTAGAACAATGCTTCGTACAATGATGGCCATTGCAAAGTCCGTATCACGCCATCATAGCACTCCGTACAATGATGGCTTGGACATTGTAACAACCGGACTGAGAGGCTTCATGATACCTTCATAGGCAGGGCCCTGCTTTTGGTGGATCTAATAATAGCTTTCTTATTATTATAAGCAGTTTAATTGGACATAGAGGGCAAGCATTGATCAGAATGGCTTAAAGGATCTGTAGAACGAATCTTTAAAAATAAAGATATAGGAAAATATTTTGAAATGGAGTTAAGGTTTGAGAGTTATAGCAAACGCTATCGTAGCTAGGAAAAATTCTGTCATTGTTGGCTAATAATTCCAAGAGCTTTGGGACTGTAGCATCGTTTCTGAAACTTTGTTTGACTTTGGAGGATGAATTTCTTTATCCAGAAGCCTGCTTCTTTTTTTATTCTTAGTGGCACAGCTTCAACGTATTTTGTATCACTTGTATCACTTGTATCACCTGTATCACCTGTATCACCTGTATCACTTGTATCACTTGTATCACTTGTATCACTTGTATCACTTGTATCACTTGTAGTGGATGAGTAACCCTTGTGTTCGAAGTGGATTTCTTTGGTTTGTGATGCACTGCCTTCATTGTAGCACACACGGGACAATCTTGTGCCTCCATTGTAGCACACACGGGGCAATCTTGTGCCTCACATGAGAAATATCCTTCCGTAATCCGTCGAGCTTCTTAATCACTCTCCATTCATCTTCGGTTGGATGCACATAAAATACAGAGTGGCACATCTTTGCCAAAGCCGGAAGATCATCCGTTGTATGTTCTGAAGGAGGCTCGATGGTAACAGATCGAATTTGTTGTTTCTCATATTGGACATTCTCTTGGATCCGAAGACTTTGTATCCTTTTCCACATCTCCTCTTGATCAACCTGAGGCTTCCTCTCCGCTACATAGTACACAGTTCCTTCCTTGGCAAGTAATAAAACTGTTAAACAAATTTTCCATGGTCCTCCATTCTCCCTCAATCCGATGTCCTCATTTTTGTCGTCTCATTGTCATCAATGCCCGTTGGAAATTCTTGGAACGCAGCATTTGGTGAAAATAGGTTCTCTGCCGCTTTCGCAAAGTAATACACTTTCGTCAATAAGACTTTCCTTGTCTTTGGCGCTACTTCTACTAACACTGCTCCATAACTAGAGGATTCCAAGTAGATGTTCTTTGCCACTTTGAAATTCACTTTTCTTTCAGTAAGGTTGATGAATAGTTGGGGTGGTGAGGATATCGGACCCGTACACCACGCTATATCCATATCCATATCCATAGGCTTTTATTCAGAGCCTCCCAAAATCAACCAGTCAAATGTAGTGTTCGAGCTAACAAAAGAAGTTGAATCCTGAATGATACATAATGAGCAGTTCTGAATACTGATACTGGATAGCACTATACCAGGGCATATCTGGTGTACATCCTGTACCCAATCAATTATGTTCATTTGTTGATCACTTGGAAATCTTCTTTCTAGACGGGACACATTGTAGCCGGTAAAGATGAGATCATTTATATCAGCGGGTCTTGCTCAGGGTTAGAATTGACCCAGAAATAGCAACTGACTCTGATGACTACTGAATAGTACTGGCTAACAAGTGCTACTGACTGTTGAACTTGCGGGACATCTGTACCTCATGGGCACGTGCCAGCGGGCACGTGAGCAAGGTTCAGGTTCACGTGTCCTACGGGAGCGTGAATAGAGGAGCATGCAAGTGTTAGACTTAACACTTGATGCATGTGCAGATGAGCACATTTCTAACACAAGGACAAAATGGTTGCTAGGAGGAAATGGTTGCTAGGAGGATTATTTACGACAACCTGCATATTGGCTGCTATGCAGGCCAATATGGCTTGTCCTATAAGGAGGGGGAATCCGCGTCATTAAGACAGGGCGGATAAGTAGATCTGTCACGGCGACCCCAGGGTGAGTTTATAGAAATCTAACAAACTTTATCACCCTTCCACAATTGCAGGCGCAAAGCAGTAAGCGCCAACACTGGCTACTGATTGATCATAACATACTAGGAGTTCTGAAAGTCACAGCGACTTACTGCTGACCTTAATGACAAGTGCTATTTAGTTTCAGAGTTTGAGTTACACTTGAAAACTACTGACTGACTCATTACTACTGACTGACTCATTACTACTGACTGACTCATTACTACTGACTGACTCATTACTACTGACTGACTTTGTTACTACTGACTGACTCATTACTACTGACTGACTCATTACTACTGACTGACTCATTACTAGTCTAACCGATTCACAATGTGTACAGCGCTTCCAGAGGCCCATACGAAAACCACGGTTCGCGGTAAATACACATCGTTTTCTCCATTAGATACATATTCCATAAGAAAAAGGTAAAGCCTTATAATGTCACTATAAGAGATTTCAGTTCGAATCTGATGTGATGCGAAATTAAAGGATAGCTTCGGTATTGGTAAACTAATCTGCTTGCTACGTGGTTGCTTTTTAGCTATCAGCGTTCGAATCACGTCACCATGGCTCTGATGCAGTCACATTTGCGCATGTCCTCAAAGGTAGTGTTGATATGGTCGATGTAGAGGTCCTGTTGGTGGTAGATGAACTCGATGAACTCATCCACCTTCAACTTACTGTTCATGGAGTCGTCAACCATATGGATCCACACTATACCGGTGACCAATTGGAATGGCCTGCTTGAGATATCCTTACCGGCAGCAGCAACACCAATGATTAAGGATTGTGTTGTCCCTATCCCTTATGGCATGTCTTCAAACGTACTGTATCATCGTATTCAGGAACCAGATTTGTTCGTTAGTCAAGAATTCCTTCAAGTTTGAAGTCACTCTTTCTACATCAGTTGGTGTAGTTTCCATTGTAGTAGTCAACCTATTGATACTATTGTTTTAACTTTGGGTTTGAATATTATGGTGTAACATAGAGTCTTAGAGAATATAGAGTCTTATATATTAGAGAGGATATTAGAGAGTATAAGAGTGATATAAAGTACTATAGAGCAATAAAGGTGGACTACGGCCAGACTACGATGGAGTAATATAGAGCAAGATGGAGTTTTCTACAGGCATATGGACTGCTATAAAATACTATGGACTATTTTATTGGCTGAAAGTATAGGCACAGCCTCCAAACGGGTACCATGGACACTTTGGAAAGTTCTTTGTCTTTGGTGCCGACCTGTTCCCAGTAAATTGAATATGCATCCTTTTGAATATTCATCCTTTTGAATATGAATCCTTTTGAATATGCATCCTTTTGAATATGAATCCTTTTGAATATGTATTCTAATGGGAAGCTCACGAATATCACTTTCTTTTCGTGCTGGTACGGTCCCCATTTTGGTCAAGTGAACTCTTTTGAATATGCATCCTAATGGGAAGCTAACGAAGATCACTTTCTTTTCGTGCTGGTACGGTCCCCATTTTAGTCAAGTGAAATCCGTCAAAGGTTGCATCAGTATTGTTGTGTGGAAATCCACTTCAGACATTTAGACGCGAAATCTGGAAAACCACTGACACATATGCGTTCTATCCAACAATGTACCCAGCAGTATATGCAAAATTCCAAAAAGTCAACAATATCCTCAGTTTTTCAATAAGGCGGAAATCCAGCTTCAGGCTGTGGAGATTATAGAATATTCCTAGACTGAGGTCAAAGGATTATGAAAGACCAAGACTGAGATTTAAGCTCAGCCTGATACTCCATCACTTTTTTCATTTGTTCCATACCGTTCATCAATCTTGGCGACCATAGACATTATGACCTTAAATCTATAGATAAGCCCATAGATGCATATAGCTCAATTCCTTATAGATCGTTATGACCAACCCAATAGATCTTAGATCACACCTTAGATCAATTCAAGAAACCTTTTAAATAAGCATTAAGTCAACCATTAGATAGAAGTCAGGACCAGTCTTTAGATAAACTGGATAATTCCTTAATCATCTTTGAATGAATCTTCACATAAAGTTCTGGATAAACCTGAGATCAGCATTATAGACCTTATGAATAAGCCTTTGGATAACCTTTAGCTCCACTTGATCAGCCTTATACCTTGCCATCAACCTAGAAGTATACACCTTTAGAGGTATACACCTATAAATAATTGAGTCAACCTTTAGATATATACCCAAGGCTCATTGATCAATCTATAGACCAACTAACCAAAGATACATAGATCTATGAATTGTACCCAGCCCTAGATATAAATATCTGTGGACCAATCTATTCTAGATCTGTTGCATGATGGTTCACCTCTCGGAGGGTCCTGGAAAAGGCTCTGTTTTAGAGAGAACAATGCATCGGTTGGCATGTGACATGTAGCCCTTGACCCAGCGCTTGGCTATAAGATTAGCCACCATGCACTCGATTTCCTCTGCTGGAACCGAATACTCCCGGGTCACTGCAGAGTCCTGCTGAGTCCCATGCATCAGCAACTCCAACGCCAATTGGATAGCACTATAAGGGACGATATGGGGTGTTTCCGAGGCCATGGAGGCATACGCAGTGGCAGCCTTCTGCACTAGTCTCAAGTAGCACAAGTTCTTGAGGTGGACCACCAAGAGGTAGATATGGCGGGCCAAGAAGATTTTCTGGAATTTGGCCACACTCTCGTCGAATAGTTTGAGATTGCCCTGTTTCACTGCACGGAGCAAATTGTCATGGTACACCAATTTAACACTGGGAAATTGGTCGTAGACAAGAGGAGGAAGCAGTGCATGCAGGACCATGTATTTTAAAGGCACCAACAACATCAAGATCTTCTCAGTCTGCAGTCTGACCTTTTCCTGTTTCTGGTAGCAGCTCAAAAACTCCATCGCCGTCAATAATTTCGTTCTCGCTAGTGCAAATTCCGACTCGTCCAACGATAATAGAGCACTGAAATAAAGGTACGTCACCGTATGCTTGCGGTACTCAATGGGGCTATTAATAATGGTGGGGATGGCAAGCCCCGTGCCCAAAAGAGCCTTTTCCATGGATTTGGCCAACTCCAACTTATTCAAGCGGAAATAAATCTTGATTAAGGCCGCTAGAAAAAAGTGGATACACGCCTTCTTGGACCTCCGTACATCCATACTCTTATCAGTAAGACAGATCTTAAACAGCTTATTGATGGTGGCCGCCACAAGCTCCAAAGCTTTTTCATCGTCATCGGTACCTTTCAGCCCCATTTGTCCCCCTTTCGGTTTTGGTTCTCCCTTATTCTTGGTCCGCACCTGGTACAACGATAGAAGTTCATCGGAACAGTTGATCAATGCAGGACAGATCCAGTTAGACTGGTGTTCAGCAGCCCGATTAAGCGCCACCACCAAATCATTCAAATCATAAAACAGCTCGTTGATATCGCTGGCTACGTAGATCAGCCGCATGGCCTTGAGGTAGCTCTGGACCACGGCATGGAACTTCTCGGGAAGGGCAAAGAGATCGATATCGTTGGGGTCGGTATAATTGGCCCGGATGGGACCTTGTTGTTTCTTTGGGTTGATGGTTAGGAGCCCTTGCAACTCAAATCCATTTTCCTGTTCGATAGCCTCCTGGAGGTTGACTAAGTAGTCCTGGAGACTCATGGTGAAGAGTGCAGAGTGCAGAGTGCAGAATAAAGCGAGCGCTCATGTATAGTGGGGACCTCAGTACACCACGCATCAAAGTTTCTCTATTACTACTACATCAAGACTCACTCATAACTTATTGAAAAACCAACAAAGCGAAGAATTGATATTGATTCGCCTGATGATGATTTGACCCCATTGACGCCTGAATTGACGCGCAAGAACATTTCTTATTTCAAGCCGTTTTATCGACGACGCTTTTTGTTACACCTACTATGGGTAGACACACTACTCATAGAGGTATCTTTCAAGCCTATGAATGCCAATGACTCATTTATTCACCATAACCTTTGGACTTATTTATTCACTATAACCTGTGATTTGGACTCATTTATTCACTATAACCTGTGATTTGGACTCATTTATTCACTATAACCTGTGATTTGGACTCATTTATTCACCATAACCTGTGATTTGGACTCATTTATTCACCATAACCTGTGATTTGGACTCATTTATTCACCATAACCTGTGATTTCGACTCATTTATTCACTATAACCTGTGGTTTGGACTCATTCATTCACCTTAACTTGTGACATGGCGTTTAACTACCCTGCTTCACTTCTCCGGAAAGCGTAGTCAACGGGTTGTTGCTATGTACTGGGCTTTTCAATAGTCACCATGGAGTGAAATTGAACAGAACACCATACTGTATTATTTACTTGATATACTACTATGATGTACAATTATATGTTGGACTACTATACTGCCCGAAAGTCTCTTTGATGAGATCCTTATGGAGGACCCTATGAGGCTCGACGATCTCGATACCTACTCCAATATGTTGTACGTGATGGGGAGAAGAAGTCCAAGCTCTTGTTCTTGGCGCAATAAAAATGCGTCTCACATCGATAAGTGGTTAGCTATATAATCACTGGGATTCCACTTATTAGGAATCCATCAACGAATGAACATAACTCCAAGTATTAGATTTATTCAAGAATCTAACACTTTTAGCTTGATTTCTTTTTTTTTCAACACGCCATCATAGACGGAGGTCTCAAAACTCATTGCGCAAACATTCATTTCTCTAAGAATTTCGGTGCTCTCTCTCTCTCGGAGTTTTTCCACTTCATTTTGAAGGTTTCTCCGACCCAAATTTTTAGATTTGTAGCCTATGAATATTTTTCATATACATGTGTACCACCAAAAACCAAAACCACCAAAAACCAAAACCACCAAAAACCAAAACCACCAAAAACCAAAACCACCAAAACCACCAAAAACCAAAACCACCAAAACCATCGAAACCATCGAAACCATCAAAACTACTACTACTAAAGACTACTATACACTCAAGACTACTATACACTCAAGACTACTATACACTCAAGACTACTATACACTCAAGACTACTATACACTCAAGACTACTACTACTAAAGACTACTATACACTCAAAACTACTACTACTAAAGACTACTATACACTCAAGACTACAACTACTAAAGACTACTATACACTCAAAACTACTACTACTAAAGACTACTATACACTCAAGACTACAACTACTAACTTCTATACCATTCTATTATCAGCCTCTTGGACCGATCTTCATCTTGACCTTCCTCTTCCTCTTCCTTCCTCTTCCTTCCCATTCGCAGTCATTCTCAGTTATTGCCTGGGTAGATAGTGGACCAAATACTCTGACCAAAGGTTAATGGAAAGAGACGCTTTCTAGCCTGTAACTACTATTTTAGGTATAGTGGTATCTATACTACTCAGTACTCTAGACACTACTTAAGACTTTAGATACTACTTAAACCTCTAGACACTATTGTGTACCCTAGATATATACAGGGATCCAGAGCGTATAATGCTCGACCACTCCCACCCAGTTGTCCAGTTGTCCAGTTGGTCAGTTGGTCAGTTGTGAATTCACCTGTAGCTTTCCTCCATCTCCAGTAGATGATTTTAGCCCTAGTCTGTAATACTCTATTACCCTGGTGTATAGTCTACTCTGGTGTATAGTCTACTCTGGTATATAGTCTACTCTGGTATATAGTCTACTCTGGTATGTTAGATTCTTGTTGTTACGTCAGGTACTCTGTTTAGTATTTTTTCGATGATTCCTCAGAAGAAGGAATCTGAGTTATTTAAGTATTTGACAACTGCGTCGCCTAGTCAACGGGTTCTTCCTAGGTGCAAAGGGGAAAAACTCTGCACGTTCCATTCTGGTACCTCTGGTTTATCACATTCCCTCTTGGTACCTCATACAATGATATAGAGCTGCACAATGGAATGGCCATTGTTAGGATTAGATAGTGTAGGCTTAAATACTGAAATAGTAGAGCACTACCGAAGGTGGATCTAGCACTAAAGACTACTACACTAAAGACTACTACACTAAAGACTACTACACTAAAGACTACTACACTAAAGACTACTACACTAAAGACTATCGGCTACTGCTTCAGCCACTAGATCAGAATAGGTCAACATAAGTGAGGTAATACCAAAGGCCTCACCAATAGGTAAAATCATGGATTAAAGTAGTACAGTAGTAAGTGTTAGATTCTTGTTGAACGTTAAGTACTAAGCTATCTACTTTCGTTTTCGTTGATTGTTACTCAGAAAGAGGAGCCAGTACGGTTTATATAACAATTGAAGAGAGAAGTGGCATCGAAAAACTCTTGACCAGAATCATGGTGTTGATTGTTCTGGCATCTTCGAAAAGCCTTCATGGCACGAAGTACTCTCCTGGCCTGGCCATTGTTAGTATCGGGCAGAGAGACTTCATTCTACCTTCGTAGGTAGATCACTGCCTATGGTGCATCTGACAGTATTCAGGAAGTAGGATTTGTTTCTTAGTCAAAAGTTCTTTCAATCCTATAATGGATATTCAAATAGTGGATCTTCATCTTTATTAGTGGGTCTTGATCTTGGATACAGTCTGTCCGCTGATCCCAATCAAAACTCTAGATTTTTGAGCAGAACCTATTGTTTTGAATGGGTTATTGATGGGGAATGGTGAACAGCCCTCGGAATGACCGGAACTCGCACCACCCGTTTTTTGTCTCCCCTCCTTACAAGCTTCCTCACCATAATTTGCTTCTAAAGTTGTATGGTTGAGATTTCCGGAATTTCAAGATTTCATCAAACCAAGATTCATCAAAATCCCTTTTAAAAAAAGGTCGTTTGCGTTGGGCCTTTTTCTGCTGAGGTAGCAAGGTGCACGGATGTTTTTGCACCCATCCAGTCTCATTCCGAGGTCCCCACACACTCCACTTCAATAACCATCTCGTGAGAAGTACTTCCTGAGTCACCAGGATTAAAGATACTGAAGTCCTTAGAGGGAGTGTAAAGCTCTTGCTGTGACTTTGGCTATGTAGTCACTCACGTGACTTTGGTTATGTATCCACTCACGTGACTTTCGGTATGTATTCATTCACGTGACTTTGGTCATGTGAACGTCCACCCCAAAATGAATGACGTCAATATCTAAGAGTACGGAAATGTAATTAGGTAGATATACCAAGATGTATGGTATCAGACCCACCAATATTAATTAAACCCACCAAATAATTAGTGTAGAGATACTGATGTTTGCTAAGAACTTGGACAGTTTCTCAACATAACATATATGTATATGCAGGAATATTCAAAATACCATTTTGGATCCATTTAACCAGAAAAAAATGCCACTGCTTTTAGTAAATATTTCTATACCTGTATTAAGCCCTCGTTCATACTTTGAAAGTCCAGAGCTTAAAACTTGATTTTTAAGAGTCGATTGTATTTCGCAGTGAAGATGAATATCCTTAGAAAACCAGAAACTACCAAGAATACTAAATACTTTTTAGGGTACACTTATAAAGAGACTTTTCAGTAATTGAACTAATTGAACAAAAGTATTAGAATTTACCACTACATTTACTCACGTTACCGAGACGGTGTTATCTAATATCCATTGTTCGGATAAGACGGCATAGGCTTCATAATATCTCTGAGTAGAATCCTGCCCATAGAGGATATAATATACTATACTATACTATACTAAACTACTATACTATACGATATTCTACTATACTATACTATACTACTATACTATACGATATTCTACTATTGTCTATTCTACGATTATATTCTACTAGTCTACTTGATTTACTGTTATAGACTATTTATGCCATACTATACTATACCTCCATACTGTCGCATCCATACTGTCGCATCCATACTGTCGCATCCATACTGTCGCATCCATACTGTCGCATCCAAACCATCCCATTTATACCAAACTATTGACTCTAGACGATATACACCATCATACTACACTAGCATACTATATTGTACTATACCACCATACCACCATATTACCCTATACTATCATACTGTTCCAGTTATATTGTTCTATTAATACTGTTCTATTAATACTGCTCTGTTTTTACTACCATACTATACTGCCAGTTCCCCAAATGCCAGAGATTCCCAGGTGTCACCAAAAATTGGCTTAAAGTTCGCAGTCCCTCACGACATTTCAAAAGTCAAGTCACCAATCAGTGGTTACAAACTTTTATCAGTTCGTCTCAACGGCCTGCTGAACATTCGCAAGCTGAAATCACTATTATACGAGCTGGAGGCATGTTACAATATGTCACACAGCTCTATCGGGATACGGTCATGAGCATGGCCTCTATAGCCAACTAAATAGATTTCGAGGTGTCGGAACGCGCGATATGTGACTGATGAACTTAAGACACCAGTACATGTGCGAGTACAGCATGTTCATGCCAAGCTATCCAGATGAAACAATGTTGGGGTATTGTTGAAGAAGAGACAAAGGTAGAGCTAGGGCTCTATGGGCTCCCGTCTAGCTCTCGTCTAGCTCTGAGCATTGTCTTGGAGAAGACAATGTAGATGAAAGAGATTGACAAAGGAGAGAGACCGTTTAGGAGTTCCCAGGACTAACTATATAAAGCAAGGATCCTGCTCAGTGTTGAGGGGCATCAATTGTGAAACAGAGATCACGAACTCACTGCTTTACATAGCAATAGAGTTATAAGACAGATGACAGAACTGATTACCCAAGTCACGCAATTGAGAGAATTATTGAGGTCCAACTATGTAACGCTTCCTATATACCAATTGGTATATGCTAACGTTCAACACGAGGCTGGGGGGATGTTAGAACCGCCATGGGTAGACTCACTACCGATCGGTATTTTTAAAGCTTACGAAAGTCGACTACGTAGCTACTCGCCACCGAGACTGACTGGTCCCTTCTTTTTTTAGTCATTTTTTTATTGCTCGTTTCTTTTGGCACCGAATGACCGATTAGTCATCTCATCTCATCTCATCACCCTTTTTGTTACTTAAATTGCTCAGGTTTCCCCTTCTGAGGAACCATCAGGTAGGCGAATAAACATAGTAAACAGAGTACCTGACGTAACCGGAATATAACACTATACTACCATACTATACTATACCATACTATACCATACTATACCGTACTGTACCGTACTATACCATACTGTACCATACTGTACCATACTGTACCGTACTGTACCGTACTATACCATACTATACTCTTCATACTATACTCTTCATACTATACTCTTCATGCTACTTTTACTGAGATCGTTTCAGAAAACGATGCAAACAAATACTTCTTGTCTTCGAAAAATTCGCTTGGCGGCGTTCATCATCATGTGTGCATGAGTCAGCTCGGCCGTATTTCAAGTGAGGGACTTTATTGTGACCGAGAAACTCGACTACTACTTTGCGGGGATGACGGTGGTTAGTGATTTTTACAGCATCTCATACCGGTACTGGAAGTTGTATTTGCCTGGTCGCAAGTGTAGTATTCTATACTCTACTATTCTATACTCTCTACTACTTTCTAATATATTCTGCACTCTACTATACACTATTGTATAGCATACTCTCTTCGGGTGCGAGACTGAGAAGCCACTCTTGGGTCTGCCTTTACATGTAGTAGTGGTATAGTAGTAGTAGTGGTATAGTAGTAGTAGTGGTATAGTAGTAGTAGTGGTATAGTAGTAGTAGTGGTATAGTAGT
>NKZN01001986.1:0-12356 GCA_002374485.1 Metschnikowia santaceciliae
CTCTACGCTACTCTACGCTACTCTACGCTACTCTACGCTACTCTACGCTACTCTACGCTACTCTACGCTACTCTACGCTACTCTACTATACTGTAATGTACTGTCTCAGATGGAAAACAAGACCGTGGCTCAAGGACTTGCTGAGGGATTATGGTAGAGAAGGGTAGGTCAAAGGACTTTGTTTTGACAGTAGGAAACCTGTAAACCTAAGTAAAGGAGACACGGAAAGTCACCTGTGGAATCGGCAACAAGGAAGGAAAATCTATGACACGAGCTATAGCCTCCAAATCTCCTTACAAAGTACCGAGCGGAAAGACGAAACAAGAGAAAAGTAGGAGGTGACTATACAAAGATGTTTCCAGTATAGTATTATCAGTACGAAGCGTTTTAGTGGGTCTGGGTCTGGTGCTTTGAGGCTTCTTGGTATACCTCAGTCAGTAAATATTGGAATATGGTTCATTAATGGAAATGGCGAAGGGTCCGTAATATATCTGGGAGTTTGACCTTGACCTCCTCTCAGGTGTAGTACTAGATACGACCATAGGTCTGTATCCATTAGTACTAGTTCCAATACTAGTTCCAATACTAGTTCCAATACTAGTTCCAATACTAGATACTACGAACTATCCAAATATTAGAGGCAACGGCTCTAACGAGGAGAGTATTGTCTATATATATATGACTTGGTAGTGACATGTATTGAACTGATTATGAGTAGGCCAGTTGTTCAGCTACTGAATGACATACGAGTGTAAGTCTTCATATAGCAGTGATTCAGATGTGATAATATCATTGTACACTTAGTGCACTGGGAAAACTGCTTCAGATTAGTCAATGGTAAGATCATTTTTAGTTGTTCATTCAGACTTATTTGCAGCCATTAAATTGCAACACGGATGTTAAAAAGACACTCACATTCAATCTAACCTTTGAATACAATTTTCTCTATCAGTTACTCCCTGAAAAGAAAGTTGTCATGTCTTTAAAACTGTTCCCACTTCCACAAAGATTGGTTGGGGTTGACAAGCTCATTGTCGTTGGTGCTGAAACTGGCTCCCTTGTCCTCACCTTGAGAAACAATAACGTTCAACCAGTAGAACAACTTGCTGAAGTCAGATGGGTCCCAGATAGCTTGCGCTTGCTTCAACACCTCTTCCTTAGGAATGGTGTCCTTGACAGTCAACTTAAGGGTGTGGGACTCCTCGTATCTCTTGGCCACCTGCTCTGGGGTAAGCTTTCCAGATTGCACCCTGATGAATTCCGGAAGCTTCTCGTTGGCCTTGGAAGCAACGGAAGCAATGACTCTTCCAATGTCGTCCAAGTGAGTGAACGAGAACTGAGTCTGTGGAGAGCCAAGGTAAGTCACCGACTTAGACTCAACGTCAATACCCACATGGCCGACAATTTCGTACAACCATCCGTAACCAGCGAAAAAAGAGGTGTAGATGTCAACGACCTGCACACCAGCCTTTCTGATTTTCTGCGAGTGTTCGACTCTAATGGATCCAAAGGTAGGCAACACAGTGTCTGCAGTGGAGATTTCACAGGCAAACTGAGATGGAATGTAAAGCTTTGGCTTGACCAGGGTCACCAACTCTTCAATTCCTGCAAGAGTGTCTGGGGTAGGGTTGACGAGCGAGATTATGACGTCAATGCCATTTAATTGCTTGACCAAGTCATCCTTGTTTCCAGTAAGGTCAGCAGCAACGTACTTGATGGTTTCAGTAGATTTCTTGGTGGATGGATCACGAGTAAGAGCCAAGACTGGGTAAGCAAACTTTTCCTTGAAGATTGGGTTCTCGAAAGCCGCAACGGTTGGGGCACCCAAGAAACCGTTGAGACCAATAACTGCGACAGACACTTTAGACATTTTGAGACTTATTTTTGCAATTGGATTAGATTGTTGAACTGATGGATTATTGAATTGAACATGGTTGGGGAAGGCTGGACTTTATACTTGGGAGAATATCTCCGAGTTGTCCCAACGGAAAAGTATATGTCCGAGCCGTTAGCAGTGTATGCCGCACGCTGTGCGGCGTCGGGTCCAAATTTTACGCGACTGACAAAGCAACCCATCCAAGATGGTGAGGGCCCGCGGGGGCCCGCGGGGGTTCGAGTTTGTGCGGCTGTTTCCGTAAAGGGTATAAATCCGCACAAACACAAACAGCCGTACCTCCCCGTTTCAGAAGATCCGTCGCAAAAAGTGATGCATGTCCGGAGAAATTTCTCAGTCAGCCAATTTTTCAGTCAGCCAATTTCTCAGTTAGTAATAGGTGCAGATCTGGGTTATCCGAATCTAAGGATCGCCGAATCTGGGAATCTCCGAGAATCCTTAAATTATCAAATTACCCGATTGGCAGAATGATTGAATCATTGCCCCATTGATTAGTCATCAATGATAAATGAAGATCAAAGATAGAGTATTAGTGAAGTCTTAGTGGGGTGTGGCTTAACAAGTGACCTGATGCTTGACATTTGTGTTCAGTGGTAATTCATTTTATAATGGGGAGCACCTCCTTTTATATTCAAAGCAGCCCCTGTTCACAAACACAAAGCGGGGAAAGAATGCATCATGCGAAACACTCATGTGAAACACTTCTTGTCATCAAAAGCTCAAATGAAACACCAGGTGAAACAGCGCGCACTTTGTGCTTCACCCTTTATATTCTATATAAACCCCTCGTAGCTCTACTCCAATGACATACCATCTTCGTATACTTAAGTGGCTGCCGAACTTACTAACCAGGCATTACTGCTTTGTGCTAGGTTGACCACAGGATACTATATAGACAGCGCATGATTATGGAATAGTTCCCGGGATCCAATTAAATGCTAGGGATAGAAATGATAGTCACAGGTTGTTCTACAGTGGTGTGGAATGGTGGTGTGGAATGGTGGTAAGAATGGTGGTAAGAATGGTGGTAAGAATGGTGGTAAGAATGGTGGTAAGAATGGTGGTAAGAATGGTGGTAAGAATGGTTGTAAGAATGGTGGTTAGAACGGTGGTGTGGAATTAAATGGTGACAATGTTGTGAAGAATGTTAAGTGGGAAATACTGAGCGGTTGCAGATTCTTAACTATGACCCAAGGCATGTTTTTGAGTCCATATGATTCTCTAAAGGTATATATAAATACTTGACAGTATGGGGATAGAGAAAGGGATCTCAATACAAGTGGCCATCCGGGGTATATGACATCCTAATGGGAAAGACATCCCAGTGAGATACAGTGACCACTCAAGGCACACCATAATAAGTTTGGATGTCTGCATTAACAAGCAATCCACATATAGCAAGAATTGGACTATTTTGAAGAGGTGCCATAGGATCAAAGTTTGGACCAAACTAGGTTAAACTATGGATGGACTATATGGAATACAGTGCATGGAAAAAAGCATTCTTATTCGACTTTCCGGGCTTCGTGGGTATTGTTGGAAGCGAGGTAGTGGGTACAGAGTATCATCAAGTGTGAGGGTATCATCAAATATGAGAGCATCATCAAGGTGAGAGTATAGCGTGAGAGTAATACCCACCATAAGACAATTGGTAGGTGTTCCAATGTATTCTCAATACTAAACTACACTACACCACTACCCTACAAAGCTACACTGCACTACCACATTATCACTACCCTACACAGGTCTAGTGGTAATTGAACACTGGTATTTTTCATCCATCCATGGCACTATATCGAAACAGAGATCCTCAGGAACACAGTCCAAGTACTCCAAAGGCAGTTTTCACTCTACCTAATGCTAACTAACTATGTGTCTAATAGTTACAACATCTTATCAAGCAGAGCTGAAGATACCAACTGTGATTTTTGGGTTAATCTATGATATGTGAAAAACTTACTCCTTGAAGTAATAGACATCCATTAAAGGACCACATATTATGCTCACCATTTCACCAACTAAGTACTGGCCGCTAAGTACTAAGTACTAACTACTGACTACAGATTACTAACTATCGACTACTAACTATTGACTACAGACCACTAACTATGGACTACTAACTATCGACTACAGACTACACTCTATGCCTTGATATAACTCACATATACAGTACTGAAGGAAACTGACAGATCTACTATTTTATCCTTCAATGATTTAGCTAGATTGGAGCCTGAGTAGTGTTAGTGATATACCGCAGTGGACATGCCATAGGAACTAACACTAGCCCTGAGTGATGTTCCTGAACAGAACTACTCAATGAGAAAGTTATTCAGCACTTATGACGATGTCTTTGAAGATATTAACGTGGACCTGCATATACCCAAATGGCTGCAAAAATGATCCATCTCCCTGACTTTCCATATTCTGATTATGGTGAATATTCCATATTAAGCACTGCTCCCATCACGTATAAGGCCTTAACTTATTAGACCTATGCTACTGACATAAGCCTTGATTGAACAAGAAGTGGTTGGGTGTCCCTTTGGAGTCCGTACACCATGGAACCACATTCATAGAGATGTACCTTTCGAAACAAAACAAAAAAAAACAATAACAAAAGGAAAACCAATACTTTTTCAGTCAATCTGGAAATTAGAGCTCTCTGAAAGTATGGCTAGAGTAAGGTAACCCGATTCTAGATCCATAAACGGAGCTCTAACATATAGGTTCTCTTAGTTTCAACACCAGTCCTGTCTCATAGCAAGGTCTATTGGTCCTGTTTGGTCTGTTTTGTTTGTTTAGTCTGCTTAGTCTGTTTGGTGCTGTTATGTCCTGGTTGGTGCTGTTTGGCCAGTCTCAGCCAAGGACAGTAGCTCTATGGATGTTAGAGATTCAGTCTGCTTGATATAAGTGAGTGCTTACCACGGTACCTTTACCTTTGAACAAGCTCCCGAAAACAAACCACAGCTTCCTGGAACATTATTGGTACCATCCCCATTATCTTGAGAGGTTTGCACATCCACACCTTCGATGACATCACCAACAGATTCCTCTCCAACGGCCCACACTTCAACCCATTCGATAAGACCCAAGGTGCCCAAGGTGCCAAGAAGACAATAACAAATATGTCATAGACTTGGGCAACACCACTACTGACTCTGAGATATCACACACTCCAAGTGAGTGGAGAGACCTATTGCGATATTTTTAGCCTACGCTGTCTAATCCTAACAATGGCCATTCCTCTAAATCATTGTATCTACATCATTGTATGAGATACTAGGAGGGAATGTGATCAACCCGAAGCACCAGGATGAATGCGATCAACCCGAAGTACCAGCATGAAATATGGAGAGTTTTCCCCCCTTTGCACCTAGTAACAACCGGTTGACTAAGCGACACCATTGTCAAATACTCAAATAGCTCACATTCCTCCTTCTGAAGAATCATCAACAAAAAACATATTACACAGAGTACCTGACGTAACAACAAGAATCTAAAAATATGGACCTCACACGAGCCGCCCGGTAATTAGGCCTACCATTTCCGATCGATAGGGAGCCTGTCACCCTTTGTTAGTAAAGATACCTTTGTTAGTAAATATACCTTTGGGTAGCCACCAGATAAGTGTAGCTATAGAGGTAGAAGCCAAAGTCTCACATTATGTCAACGGTGGCCAAAGAATATATTGATCATGTATGCAGCTGTATCAAACACCATACTCTATTAAGGGTCCAGTAAACCACACCTGAAAGTGTATCCATGTCTGATTAGCACTCTTAGCCACAGTCACTTACGTGAGTAGAGTAGGTATTTCTCACGAGATGTTTAATGGAGTGTGGGGAGTGGTGGCGCGGGAGAAAAGATAGAGAGGTGTCGGTCAGGGCTGCGAGCCACTTCCAGTCTCTACACTGTCCACTGTCCACTGTCCACTGTCCACTTTCATGTGTCTAGCATTTCGGGCACTCACGTGACTTTGGTCATGTGAACACTTACCCCAATATAATTTCAATATAAAAGGCAAGCTCCTGCTATTTTATACCACGAAAAATGTATACCATCAAAAGAAGGACATACCAAAATGCCCCCAGAATCAAAACCCATCAACATAAATTAGAGTAGAGGTACGGATGTTTAAAATGATTTTTTCACATTGAATGGGTGCAAAAAGTCCGAAGTCAAGTCCACTGCCCCATACTGCCACTGTCAAATGTTAGTAGAAGAATTTGCTTGCGGTCTGGGGCTATAGTCTGTATTTCAAAGGCGTGTAAGCTGCTAAGGGCTTGTCAATGGGATGTTTTTTTTCCAGGATTAATATCCTAGACTGTCTTCCAAGCACCTTTGATCGGCTACTATTAGTAGGAAGTCACCCGATCAGTGGTATGAATATGATGAATTAACCATTACCAAAATTGATTAAGATCAACCAGTAGAGGCTGTGGATTGGATATCGGATAGGTTGCTCAGTTATCTTGGTATTCATCTCAGAGCTCTACTGCGCAGGACACTCCATGACATTCCATACAGATATTCCACACAGATATTCCACACAGATATTCCACACAGATATTCCACACAGATATTCCACACAGAAAGATCATGACACTCCATGACAATATTCCACACTCATTGACTCATTGACTCTTCTTTAAGTCATAAAGAATAGATGTGGATACCCAAAAAAAAGAAAAAAAGGTTATGAGCACATGGATACTCAGTTATGAGCTATCAATTCTGATAGAGTGGACATGAAATGCCGCTTGGAACAGCAATTTCCGTCCTTACCTCAAATTAGTCTTCAGGTAAACACTCCCAATCCTTATTAGGACTATACGGAGAACCAAATTTGGTATCCAGTAACTCTATCTCAAGCATGTGGTTTCTATCGTCTTCAGCCACATGCTCCTGGTCCCTATCCGGCACTGTCACTCCATTCACAGGAGCCTGATGTTCACTATCATACGG
This sequence comes from Metschnikowia santaceciliae, assembly GCA_002374485.1. NCBI lineage: Eukaryota > Fungi > Ascomycota > Pichiomycetes > Serinales > Metschnikowiaceae > Metschnikowia > Metschnikowia santaceciliae. The sequence continues at coordinate 6,860 of NKZN01001986.1, forward strand.
CAACAAATACACATCCACCGGGAAACAAGTGAGGCCATCTTCACCCGTGGGCTTGCGCGAGATCCAGTGCCTTTCACTCCCCGGGGACACTTCACACAGGAAGAAATCACCCCTCCAGTACTCCAGCTCAAACGTCACATTCAACGTCTGCTTTTCCGAACTGGGGCCATATACAAAGTAATCGTGGTAATACCCAACATAGCCCCACGACTCAAACAGCACCGTGAACACGTGGTCGTCTGCAATCACAAACTCCACGGGCAACATCATCGGGTTTCCATAGGCAAACACAGAATCCTCTATACTAAAAGCCGGGTGGGTTTCCCGGGCAAGTGGTACTAAGATATCGTCGATGTTTGCAAAGAAGGCATGGGGGAGGTAGGAGTCTGCACATACGAGACCAAGAAAAAGGAATCCGAAAACGATCATACATTATGTATTAGAATTTGTGGATAATGGATGGATTTGGTGTATTTCTATGGATGATGTTTTGGTTTATGGATTTGAATCTTTGGTGGTGTTTTGGTTTATGGTATTCGGTTATTATGGTGTTCAGTTATTATGGTGTTTGGGCTTGAGTCTGGATTCATATCCCACAAGTACTTCTTGAAGTGACAGGCAAGTTCTTATGGGAGGACACATGTTGACTGACCGGGAAAACTGCTGGTTCATGAAACTGCTGGTTCATGCAGACAGGTTAATATTTGAAATGCACCAGAAATGCCAGTGCGGCAGACCTCTGTGGACTGTGGAAATTTGCCCAAAGGGTAATGTCCGAACACCCATCAGAAAGTCACTGTTGACGCTTAATGCTTTGCGCCTGAAATTTTGGAAGGGTGATAACGTTTGTTAGATTCCTGTCAACTCAACCTGGGGGTGCCGTGACAGATTTACTTATCCGCCGTGTCTCAAAGACGCGGATTTCCCCTTGTTATAGGCCAAGGCACACCATAATCCTCCTAGCGGAAATTTCCTCTTAGCGACAATTTCCTCCTAATGATAGAAATGTGCTCATCAGCTCATGCATCATGTGTTAGGTCTAGCACTTGCATGCTCCTCTATTCACGTTCCGGTAGGACACGTACCTGAAATTTGCTCACGTACCTTCAGACACGTGATCATGAGGTACAGACGACCCGCAAAAGTTCAACAAAACCGGGGGTTGCGAACGCGGAGAAACACCGAAACACCCGTACACCAGGCCACCCCAGGACAAAAAGGCCCAATGCAAACCATTTTTTTTTCATCTTACGGAAATTAAAGTGGGCTTTTAAGAATTCGGGAGTTCCGGACTTTGCAATGAATATTTTTTTGAGTCGAAAAAGTATTCGTGGAGGGCTTTTGGAGGTGCTGTAGCTGGACAATTCCGGCCGCGGCCCCAAATCCGGCCAAATCTGGCCAAGCTATTGCGCACCATATCAACATCGGTGCTCATAATGATACATCATATTAGTATATCAGATACAGTAAACAATCCAGTATGGTGTTCTGTCCAATTATACTCCATTGTGATCATCGAAAGGCCAAGCATCTAGCAACAACCGGCTGACCAGGCCACGCCCTCGTCAATTACTTAAATAACTCACTCCGTTGTCAAATACTTAAATAACTCACATTCCTCTTTCTGACGAATTATCAACAAAAAAACATACTAAACAGAGTACCTGACTTCCAGTGTTTTTCAAAATATTTAAACCAGCGCACCAAAATGTTTCGAACCAGCGCACCAAAATGTTTCGAACCAGCGCGCCAAAATGTTTCGTACTCCTTAGCATGATCTTTCAAACCAAATACAAGTTGTTGTATTTCAACTTGTGTTTTAGTATATATTAGTATACAGGGATAAGTAAGTTGTACCTTACAAGACCGAAGTCTTAACTGAGGGGTGTACGGGATATCCACGAAGTACGCCGCATCCATACTCGCTAGGTACTCGTTGACACTCCCCTGAATCATGTCACTCAAGTTTCGTGATTCGTTGTTGTCTTCTTCCATAGTGATTGACCTAATGTGGTGGTTGATGTCAAAACCTAGGGAAGGTAGATGTCTTTGGAAAGCATTGGACTGTAGGGGTTTGGTTAGAGCATCGGCGATATTATCTTCCGTAGGGATGTATTCGACGGCAGCCTCACCCCTTTTCACCCTGTCCTGAACATGTTTTTCCTTAATGTCCACATGCTTGTTTTTGCTTTGGGTACTACCCGTTCCATTGATCGTCAATACAACTCCATTGTTGTCTTCCAAGATCTTAGGTATTTCTACCGTCGTTATCCCGAATTCCTCGAATAAGTTGACTGTCCATATGACCTCTTTCACTGTCGCGCTTAATGCCATATATTCCGCTTCGAATGTACTTGTTGTCACCAAGCTCTGTTTCTTTGATCTCCAAAATATGGGGGTTCCATTGGCGTAGACTATGAATCCTGTTCGAGACTTCCGGCCTTCTTCACTGGCGAATGACGCATCACTGAACGCATACAATTTGACCTTGTTGTCCGGATAATTTTTCACCGTGAAGCTAATGAACCAGTCTTGTGTGTCTCTCAAATAAGCTAATATTTTCTTTAGTTGCATTAGATCCGTTTCAGTTGCTTCCTTGGTGTAGGATCCGTATTTGCTCACACTGTATGCTATGTCGGGGCGACTGATGTTCGCTAACCAATTGTAAGATCCGAGTAGCTCTTGATAGACCTTCAATAATTTTCCGTCCAATGGTTTGTTTTCCTTGTCATGTTCGTAGACGTTCATTGGAACGCTCTAACTCTTATTTGGCACGTGTTCTTGGAATTTGGTTAGTAGATCCTGAATGAATGGTTTCTGGTGTATCCTATACCCTCCGTCCACGCTTTCTATCAGGAGTCCACAGAATTCTCTAACGCCCTTTAGGTCCTTGAACTTGATCTTCGCTTTGCTTGTCATGTACTCTTTGAAATGCTCATAGTCAGCATCGGTTTCTGTTCCGACTAATAAGTCATCCACGTAGAGTACGATGAACATTTTTCGTTTCCTCTTTGTATGTTTGTCCACTATTTTCTTTGTAAAACATCCTCTGTCCAGAATAACAAGGAAACCAATTCAGTTCCATCCGTTTTGAACCTTGACTGGTACTGCAAGACTTTTGTCCCAAATATAGTACATATGAGGCAATCCTCCAGATTTCAGATTCAGATTTAGATTTAGATTTAGATTTAGATTTAGATTTAGATTTAGATTTAGATTTCTGAATATTGAATTCGAATAAAAGTTGGTGTGAAACAACACGTCATTTGGTTTGAAAGACTGCGAAGGGGTACGAAACTTTGAATTAATGGTTTGTTCAATTTTGCTAAAGTGGTTTGAAACGTTTTACTGCGCTGGTTTGAATTGTTTTGAAAAACACTGTAACAACAAGAATCTAACAGGTTGGGGAACAAAAAGAGATAAAGACTTGTTGATCCTTTTACTAACTTTCCCAGGGTTGCTCCCACGTCAGATCCTACCTTAGCTCNTTACTAACTTTCCCAGGGTTGCTCCCACGTCAGATCCTACCTTAGCTCACCATTCAGAGTCACAGAGTCACAGAGTCACCCAGTACCAGAGTGTTACTTAGTGTCACTGGTGGGATCACGTACCTACTCTAATCTTATTCCCCAATCCTATACTGAGTAACAGAGATTAAACAATTGGATCTTCTGGAAAGAGGCTTTCGAAGCTGAAATAAAGGAGCATGAGGAATACACAACCTTCCTCAAACATTTGGCCTCGTGGTGTCATCCTTCCCCAGAAAGCTGTTCTCGTGGTGTCATCCTTTCCCCAGAAATCTGTCCTCGTGGTGTCGAACCTATAGATCCTAACCTATGAATTTGATCACTCCAGATCACCTAGAAGAGTGATGGAGAATTAGGTGACCCGTGGATTAACCATGGTTCAAGTTCCAGACATCCCTTTCACTATAGAATATGGGTCTTATTGTCTCATTAAGATAAATCACCAGTTTAACAAGTGCTTTTCTCTGTAGGAGCAAGAGTCTCGTTATTAGCACGAGACGTTTTGGTGGGTCTGGGTTTGGGAGGGATCTTGGTATTTCTGAGTACAGATATTTGACTAATGAGAATACCGTTGGGTTTTTACATGAACGATGGTGGCATGACAAGGAATATGGAGCTGTTTACCCGAAATCTAACCAGATCCACCGAAACAGAAGTTTAAGCAGATCCACTAAACCATATCTACTGCTACCATATTTTAAAATACAAACATTAACAGATAATACACTATTAACCCCTATTTTGGAAGAAAAACTCCCTATTTTGGAAGAACAAACCCCCTATTTTGGAAGAAAAACTCCCTATTTTGGAAGAAAAAACTCCCTATTCTCGGTAGAAACAATACTGTGATTTAGTCTCAACATGGCCATGGCTTTTATTCTTTATACCAGGTCAAAATGTTAGGAACTTTCATCACAATAGCAATGCAACAAACACAAGAGCACATGCACCGATGGTATTCTTGGATCCGGCATTGACAAACGAAGTTGAGGAGTTGACAGTGGACTGAGTCTTTAGAGAATTCTGATGGCTCTCAGACCTCAACTTAGATGTATACTTTCCTGGGAAGTTCTTCAAGTCCTTAAAGTTCGTTGAGTTGAAGCTCGTTGAATTGAAGTTCATTGAATTGAAGTTCTTCGAGTTCTTAAAACCACTCTTGAATTCCTTGAAGCCACTCTTTAAGTCTTGGAGCTGGTTGGTTTCCATGCTTGGACTGGACGTCCTGCTTGTCCTTAAGGTTTTGAAGGTTTTGTTTGGAGGTTCATTTCCTTGCAAATTCTTACCATCTTTTCCAGCTAATTTCTTACCTTCAATGCCAGGTAATTGCTTACCGTGAGACTTCTTTCCTGACTGACTTCCTGGTAATTTGTTACCTTCCTTTTCTGGTAAAATCTCACCCTCTGTTCCTTGTAATTGCTTACCTTCATTTCCTGGGGATTTCGTACCTTCGCTTCCAGGTAATGTCTTACCGTGTGACTCTTTTCCTGGTAATTTCTGACCTTCTTTTCCTGGTAATATCTCACCTTCATTTTCTGGCAAGTTCTTACCATCATTTCCAGGTAATATCTCACCTTCATTTCCAGGTAATGTCTTACCATCATTTCCAGGTAATTTCTCATCTTCCTTTTCTGGTAATTTCTCACCTTCATTTCCAGGTAATTGCTTACCGTGAGACTTCTTTCCTGACTGACTTCCTGGTAATTCCTCTTTTCCAGGTAATTTCTTACCCTCTTTTCCTGGTAAGTTCATACCTTCCTTTTCTGGCAATTTCTTATTCTCTTTACCAGGTATTTTCTCATCTTCCTTTTCTGGTAATTTCTTACCATCATTTCCAGGTAATATCTCATCTTCCTTTTCTGGTAATTTCTTACCTTCGTTTCCTTGTAATTTCTTACCTTCGTTTCCTTGTAATTTCTTACCATCATTTCCTGGTAATTTCTTACCATCATTTCCAGGTAATTTCTCATCTT
>NKZN01001987.1:0-33335 GCA_002374485.1 Metschnikowia santaceciliae
ACACTACACTATAGTACACTACACTATAGTACACTACACTATAGTACACTACACTATAGTACACTACACTATAGTACACTACACTATTTCTGGTATCAGTCAGAAATACTAGATCGTTGCACTAGGACCTGTTTACTTCTTCTTTCGTTGGACTTTATCAGAAACTGTCTAATGGGGAGTTTGGCTAGGGCGGCACATCTGTTAAATAATAACGCAGGTGTCCTAAGGGGGGCTTATGGAGAACCGAAATCTCCAGTAGAATAAAAGAGTAAAAGCCCCTTTGATTTTGATTTTCAGTGTGATTACAAACCATGAAAGTGTGGCCTATGGATACTTTATGTTTACCTCATAGTTTGAGGCTAGAGGTGCCAGAAAAGTTACCACAGGGATAACTGACTTGTGGCAGTCAACGTTCATAGCGACATTGCTTTTTGATTCTTCGATGTCGGCTCTTTCTATCATACCGAAGTATAATTCGGTAAGCGTTGGATTATTCACCCACTAATAGGGAACGTGAGCCGGGTTTAGACCGCCGTGAGACAGGTTAGTTTTTCCCAACTGATGGATGATTGTTACAATAGTAATTGAACTTAGTACGAGATTTACTCGTCGACAGGCGAGGCCAACTCGTGGAGATTGGCCACTAACTTGACCTACATCTACTTTAGGCTGACCATTTTATAGACACTTTTTCTTGTTGGTGTGGGAAGAACTACTAACCTGAACTATGGCTCTTTGGTGTGATATCAAATGGCCTGGGGCATAGCATTATCAGCATGAGAGTATTATATAAAACACCATGATTATTACCAATATTATTAATGCCGGCAGTTTTTGGTTAATATTGACACTAAAACGTTTACCAGGTGTACTAGGACGGTGTTGAAATCAGAATTTAGCTTCTAGTGTGTTATGGTGTAGTGTATTATAGGTCCCTGTATGGTAGTATAGTCTTCTATGGTAGAGAATAGAGTTCTATAGTATAGTAGTATAGTATGTCAGTATAGTTTAGTGTAGTTATACAAATTACCATGTTGACTAATTATTATTGTTTGAAACATTATTCGAGTCTTGTTGAGATTACCGGGAATATCATGAACTACGTCCGCTGCGCACCCAAAGCCATATTGCTTAAGTAGCCCAAAAAAATCGAAAACATGATTATTTTTTTTTTTGAAAAAAGGAATAATTACGAGATTAACTAATCCAATGAACAATTAACCAATACAAAAAAACCCTAATTTCTAGCTTTCTGCATTGCCATGTCTCACTAACTGATTTAGGTCTTGGTGGCTTGTACAGTGTTTTTCAAAATGTTTCAAACCAGCGCGACAAAATGTTTCGAACCAAGAAGACAGAATGGTTCAAACCAAATGGCGTAATGTTTCACACCAACTTTTATTAGAATTCCATACTCTTAAATCTTAAAAATATGGAGGATTACCTCATATGTACTACATTTGGGAGTCTTGCAATACCAATCAAGGGTCAAAACGGACGTAACTGAACTGGTTTCCTTGTTATCCTGTATACAACAACTAGTCCATTTGGTTTGAAAGACTGTGCGAAGGGGTACGAAACATTTTGTCGCACTGGTTTGAATCATTTTGTCGCGCTGGTTTGAATCATTTTGTCGCGCTGGTTTGAATAGTTTTGAAAAACACTGTATACACCCCACGCATGAACCCTCTAATTTGGGAAAACATACCATTTCGAAACTTAAACGGAACGAAATCACTTATTGTATACACTTAAAATGTTCCCAAAAGGAATTTAATACAGCCATACTTATACACAGGATATTCGGGCACTAAGCTTTGGACAATGATGTCTTGCGTGGTGAACACTAGCATTGCACATACTACATATAATGCTAGATTTCGAACAATTGATATATTCCCGATTGACCAATAATCAGTCTCTACTCCTGGTGCAGTGTACAGTATAGCCATAGTGTATAGCCACAATGTATAGCCACAATGTATCGCCACAATGTATAGCCACAATGTATAGCCACAGTTTACAGTCACAGTCACATTCAGTCTCCAGTGTGCAGTACAGTACAGTCTAGAGTAATTAACAGTCTAGAGTAAATAACAATCTACTTTCAATAGTCTTTTGTACAGTTTAGTCTACAATTTCCGAGTTTTTGGGTTAAGAAGGGTTTTGGGCTAAGAAAGATTTTGGGTTAAGCAGGTTTTTGGGTTGAGTATTTCACTAACTATCCTAACAATAATTTATTTATAGTAATATGACTCATGGAGTATATTCCGTAGCCACTAGCTCTGAAGTGGATCTGTCGTGTCTGTATAGATATTTATCTCTGTCCAGTCTATTAGTGTTTTGTTACTCTGCGTTTCTAACTATTACGCACCACCAGAACGTACACGATTCCATGCCTCCTACGGATAATCCATATGAGCAGGATTAAGTGGTGAGTGTATTGTGAGACATTGCTGGTATCTCACTAACACTTGAAGTCAGTCATAGTCAGATGTTGTTAGTAGTAGATAGTATAGAGTAGAGTATAGAGTAGGTATAGTGTATAGTGTATAGTGTATAGTGTATAGTGTATAGTGTATAATGTAGTGAGTAGGGGTTAGTATAGAGCTCTTGGAAGAGTTAAGTAACAAGTTTTTACTTCGAGTTGACCGTTTCATTTCAAAAGACACATACGTATATATAACTACCAATGCCTTTTTCGGTGACTCAGCCTTAATAAACAACCAATTATCCATGTCCATAACTTTTTTTCTCAAAGAAATCTAAGGTTCTAAAAGTGTAGAATATCCAGGGAAGACTTGTCTATAATTTACGAATTCATAAAAGTTCATTGAAATTAAATCTTAGGGGTGTACGGGTGTGAATATGCTGTGCTTATAAGAAGCATAGTTAGAGAGGGACTCGGATTTGGTGCCTAGCGATTTGTTTATTTCGGTGGAGTACTAGACAGTGGAGAGTGACTAGAACGTGTTTTTGTACGGTGGTGTATTTGTGTGTTGAAATCGGTTGATTTGTTGGTTGTGTTGGCATGTGTTACTATCTGTTAGTATATTGACTGTTACTAATGTTACTTGTTTGTTGAATGATCTGATCTGGTCAGCTCTCTATCACTGGCAGTGCTCACAAGCCTAGTCCCCACAATGGTTCTATAGGTTTCTTCAATGATGTACCCAATGTCCACCATCACCAATCTTATGATTGTGTGAAGACTGTGAGACTGTGAGACTGTGAGACTGTTAGACTGTTAGACTGTTAGACTGTTAGACTGTTAGACTGTTAGACTGTTAGACTGTTAGACTGTTAGACTGTTAGACTGTTAGATTGTTAGACTATTTCAGGCTGTTTGCTGACTGTTCTTGGGGCTGATCGGGTTTGGGCTTCTTGGCTTTGTATTTGACCAAGAACTTGTCCATCCACTCGCCGCAAAAGACCTTGAGCTTCTTCACTTTAGCCCCATCCAACTCCTTGGGGGGCAAGTTGTTCTCTTTCTTGGCCTCTTTGGCTGCAAGCACCTTGACCAACTCGCGGGCACAGCCCTTGAGATGATCGTGTCCGATTTCTGCCTCGTGTTTCTTGATAAGGTTGGGCACATGTCGGGCAAGCGTCTTTGTCCATAAGATTTCGGGGGAGACCGGGGTTCTCTTCTCCTTTTCAGTTCGGCTGGCCAACTCCCTGCGCCGCCTCCGATCCTTGAGCTTGGCTATACGTTCGAACTTGGCTTGCTCTTCAAGCCGCTTCTTCTCCTCCACGTCCAGCTGTGCCTGAGCAATGAGGCTCTGGAGCAATTTTTCTTTTTCCCGCACCTCGTTGTACTGCTCCTCCTTTTGCTTTCGGAGGAGATCCTCGTGTTTCTTGGCGAAATTGTCCTCGTGTTTCTTTCCGTAGCCGTCTTTGGCATGATTGTCTTTTGTATTGCCGTCTTTGCGGTGGCCGTCCTTTTTATCTTTGCCATGGCCATCTTTGCCATGGCTCTCTTTTCCTGAAGACCGTGCTTCTCGCTTCGGTTTCTTCTCCTGCTGCAGCCTGGGGCCCTTGGGTAAATCCGTGGGCTTCTCCCACTTGGAAATACCCATGGCTTTGTTGTAGTAATAGTGTGTGTTGGAGCTGGGGTCCAACGCCTTCTGCCATCCCTCTGGCAATGTCTCATCGTCGTGGACTTCCTCTGTTCGCATAGGCAGCTCGGACCGAGGGTTACGCCCATAGAGTGGAGACTGCAGCCTGGCGTCTTCCCTGGCAGAAACGTTCTTTGGGATGCGGTACGCCATCTGTAGCTTGCTCCACTCGTCCAAGAGCTCCTTGGCCAAGCGGTGGATCTGCTTGTTCTTCAGCGTCTCCACTATCTCTTGCACCACGCTCTCGATCTGTGACAGCTCGATCTTGTTCCTGGTCATGGACGGCCAGCGACGCAACGTCAGTAGAATCTTGACCACGAGTGGCTCGTTGGCATTGTTCTCCTTCATCACCCGCGATAACGTCTTGTAGCCGTGGAATTTGACTATGAGCGAGTTGATGCGTGGGTCTTCAGTCAAGTACACCCTCTCCACCAACTTCTGCACGATGGTGGGCTCCTCAGCCTTCATCAATGCACTCATGGCTCGCGTCACGTCGGTATCTGTTAAGGAAGAGACCTCGATGGACTGCACAAACTCTTCGTTGACCACGGCTTCAGGGTCATGGTTTTTCGCCAGTTTCTTGTTCTGCTTCAACCACGCCCGCTCCTGCTGGCGCGTAACCCCCAAAGCTTCCGAAAGCCCATCGGGGAGAAGAAGAGCTGCATCCGTTTGGGTTTTTCCTCCCATCCACCCAAGACAATTGGAAGCCCCGCAATAGCACGGCTGCAGCTGGGCACCATACCGGTCCACGTTATAGTCGAAGGTGATCTCCTCTCCCTGCAAGATCTCACGCTTGGCAAAAATGCCCATTCTGAGACGGTCGCCCACCACCCATTTATCCACATAGGCATTGGGAGAACACGAGTGGTTGCAGAAGCGAGCCAAGCAGCCCTTTTCGGTAGCATCAATGAAGGCATCTTTGGTGAGCATCATGAAGTAGAAGTGACGGAGCTTACGAGCATCGTAGTCCACCATTCTGCGGCGAAACGTGGCCTCATCTATGATCTCGCCCACGTACTCATATATAAACAGCTGCTCTGCTATGGTCTGCTGAGCCACCAAGCCGTAGCCCTTCTTTTCCGTCTGGATCACCTTGACTTCACAATATTGGCGTTTCTGGAATCGCTGGTTCTGACAGTCGTTGCCACATAAACACCCTCCGTTGGTGCACTCCACCGACGTCACCCGGTTGATACAGTTGCTGTCTTCACCACACGCAAGGTTGGTGCCACTTGCCTCGTCCCAGTCTTCGGGACAATCACATGTCATGGTCTCTTTCTGGCCCGAGCTTCCCAAACTCTTATTGGTATACGTGCATTCTGTGAGCGGAGTGAATTTGCTGCATGCCTCCGCCGTTTTATCGGGGGCATCAATGAATAGCTCCGGTTTTCCTGGCATCGTGGTTGTTGAAGTTGTTATAGTTCTTGCTGTTTCAGTAGTAACAGTAGTTGTAGTTGGTTGTAGTTGGTTGTAGTTGGTTGTAGTTGGTTGCAGTTGTAGATGGAAATGTTAATTGCGTTTCAGATCCAGAGTAACTGTAGGTGTAAATGGTAGAACGTATTGTAATAGAACGTGTGGTAGATGGAGATTGTAGGATTATGGAGTGGCCCTCTTAAGGGTAGGAGCAATAGCTGGAATTGCAGAAGGTGGAACCGCTTCGAAAGATGGTGTGGTATGGACGGGCCCCTTGGTTCAGGCGGAAGTGTTTTGCCTGCTGGAAAGGTTTTTTTCTTGTTCTTTCGCTTGTTTGGCCTTTTTTCGTGCCGCGCTTGGGTCCCGAAAAATCTTGCCGCTGTGCACTGGCTGGCTCCATCTCCACGAACAATGGTCTCACTGAATGCGTCAGCAGCACTAAAAAAAGATATACTCTTTTGTAGTAGAACGTAGCATCTGATCCCTCCCTCCCTTTCTTTTCTTTTCTTTTCCCCATTATCCGAACATATCACTGTTACTCCAATGTACCACTGTACCAGTGTACCAGGCCATAGTAATTAGACCATAGTTAGACCATGGTCATAAGTCCATAGAACTTAGTCCATGGTGATTAGACAATGTAATTGGTCCATGGTAATTCGACCATGGTAATTAGGTCATGGTAATTAGACCATAGTAACAAGTCCATAGTAGTTAAACCTTAGTTAGACTATGGTAAGTAATTGTAATACTTGGAGGTCCTTGACTGGAGATCCTGTCACAACACATTATAGCCATTCAGATACTTGACTCAGAATTCACCCAATGATAATTAGTTCAGATAGTTTACCCAATGAGATACTTCGCCCAATGAGATAGTTCACTTCGGATAGTTCACTCATTCAGGTAATAGTTCATGTTAGATGCAACTTTAGATGTTGAGTCCACCATTAGAATGCAGTTAAATCAGGCTCTAACCTCATCCAATTAGCATATTATTTCACATTCAGACTGGAACTTCACCAGACTGGAACTTCACCAGACTGGAACTTCACCAGACTGGAACTTCACCAAACAGTAAGCTAGTCAGATTATGACTTAGTCAGATTGTAGCTTCACAGTAGCTTCATTCAGACTGGAACTTCAATGAGACTTGAACTTAACAGTGAATCATTTAAACTAGACTGTTCACCGTCAGATTATCAGACTCTGACTTACTGACAAGCATGAGTCTTAAGACTCTTAATTCACTGAGACTGCACACTGAAACTGCCCATTGGACTTTGATTCCACCACCCTGGCCCTAATTTCAGTCAGACTCCAGCACTAGACTTAGATTTCACGCTTCAACTCTCTAGTGTAATGCATAGATATGTGCTTGGACTGTTTTGAAATGACAGTTTGAGTTCTTATAAGCAAAATCACTATGATTGGATAATGCCTGCACCCAGTTGCTTCTTATTGCTCTTCGTGTTATTCTCAATTCCACCTTTATGCTCCCAACATAGATTTTGACCCCTGACCTTGTTGTTCCCACCACTAGTCCAAATAGCCTTAAATTCAAACTGATTATGGACCTAACTGGACCCTAGATGGACCCAAACTGGACCTTAGATGAACCCTAACTGGACCCTAACTAGATCCTAACTGAACCCTAACTGAACCCTTGCTGGACCTAATTAGACCTCTAACTTCATTAGCTGTAAATTGCTCATTAACTCTATTTTCTCCATTCAGACTGTGACCTTGACACTGTCCATTCCTTGTCTATGCTTCTCCATTCTTGATTCTTCTCCTACTCAAGGATTTCACTGACGGAATTGTAAAACATGCGGTCAAGATTATCTCGACACCCCTCTGATGACTCGCTGCTATTATTGATTAAGGAAACAATCTCCGTGAGCTTTTCAAGCTTTGCGTCCATGTCACTGATGGCCTTCTTGTTGCCGGAATTCTTGTAGGGCGTGAAGACCTTCTTGATGGTAGTCCTGTATGCATTGGGGCTTGACTTGCGCTCTTTGTTGGCGTACCCTTGGTCTACGCCACTGAAATACGACGTCACCGGCGACCCCGAGCCCTTGTTCACGTGCACGTTGACAGGCGGCGTAAGGTTACCCTTAGGGGAAATGGAATCGCCCGCACCTCCCACGCTCAACTCAATGAGCTTGATCTCCCGGGCCCGGAGACTCACAAACACTGTAGTGGACGTAACCTGCGCCTTGCCACAGTTGTTGTGGTGGAACAATAAGTCGTTTTTCATGGCACTGATCACCTGGTTCTCGAGCCGGGGGTTGGCAGGGCACGACTGCATGATGTACTCAGGCCGGAACGCATCCAAGAACGCCACGTTGGGGTTGAGTACCACGTTGCGCTGTGGCTTCTGGAGAAGCTCTTTAGAAACTCCTCCACTGTTTGGATTAGTGTTTGTGTTGATCCGTATTGTCTGCCCGTCCTGCACCCAATGCGTCTTCCTAGACATGATGTTGGCCAATTTCAGCTTGATCAACTCCGCATTATTCTCCTTCTTCCCACCTTCGCCTTGATTGGGTAAGTATATGGACGATTTGGTTCTGTCAATGTTGACACTGGGAAGCGTTTCACCTCCACTGCTTTTGATCAAGAGTTTATCGTCAGAAAGAGCACATTTCTGTGGTTTTCTTCCGGGCGATGCTGACCTCAGAAGCTGTGTTGTATCTTCCCATATGGGCTCATCGTATTCGAACGCAGGCGAGGGAGATTTGGCCGAAACCATAAACGACTTTTCCGAAAGAACATCATGGGATAAGGCTCCATCCATGGAATCAAAGTTGTAGCCAGGCATAGCAGGTTTGTTGGCGCCCACAAGAGAGCCCCGCCATTTGTCCATGAAACTGGAACCTAGTTTCGAGAGAGAGTAATTTGAGGCACTGGATGATAACGACGAGTTGAGCGACGATGAGAGGTATGCAATGGAAGTTGAGTTGTTGAGTCTTTGCGACGAGGGAATCTGTCTTGCGGCTGTAACATTCACGTCTTCAGTGGAACCCTTTTGTTCATTAAAGGAAACACTGGCCATAGATTTGGTGGGGACTTCCCAGCCCAGTTTGGAAGAGACTGATAGACTGGCACTGTCGGAACGGTCAGGCAGAGCACGTGACTTTATGGGTATAGGCTTAGCAAAAGGAGCCTGTGGTTCTCTGGGAGACTGGGGACTGACATTGTGCGGAGAATTGGATTGAGTAGATCCAGGATTTGATCCGGGTATAGATCCGGGGTTGGACCCAGGATTATATGCAATAGTTCCAGGGCTAGATTCACGGTTAGTTCCAATAGTAGATGCAATAGTTCCAGGACTAGCTTTAAGAGATGCAATGGTGGCTCCGGTATTAGCTCTGCTAGGTCTAGTAGGACTAGATACAGTGTCTTGTTGGCACAGGTCACGGGATTCATGTTCGGAGATGGTGCTTTTTTTGGCGGTCGTCTTGACATCAGTCTCCGAACAAAACTGTACATTGGGTATCACTCCGCTCAATATGAAGATGAGCTTTTTCGCCACCACCGAGTTGCTGGTCATGATGACTATTCGGGCCACGTGTTTAGGCGTGGAAGTCACCGAGTCCGACGTATAAGGCTCCTCATTGAGCTGGTCCCGCAACGGCATGATGAGTGCTAGAAGACTGGCCAAAAACGTACTGGAGGTGGATGTCTTGTCAGCCCACGCATTGTGCATGGAATGGGCCAGACTGTTGGAGACCTGAGGGTGAATGCTTGAGAAACTGGAACCTCCGTTGAAGTGAAAGTTAGAGATGTTGCGGCCATCCTTGAACTCAAGCCAGTTTATGACCTCAAGTGCCCAATTGACAAGTTTGGACTTGTACTCCAATCTCTGCGTCTGCAAAGCGTAAGCCATGACCGAATTGATGTTAAGAATCCTGGGGGAGTTCACATTGTGGCACACCAAGCGTATAAGTTTCTGGAGCAGCAGAGAGAGCTCATACTCCATCTGTAAAAACCCTTTTGGAAGCAGTACTCGCCGGTTGTTGATGTAGGGACAGACGTTGTGGACGGTGGCTGTTTTCAATGCCTGAAGAAGCTTCCTGGTAACAAGAGTCTGTAGCACAATGAGGTGGTGAGCTATGGCGGTCCAAAAGGGACCAATAATGTCCTCTACCGATTGGCTGGAATCCTCCAAAGGAATAATAATGCCGATGGAGAACCGGGAGTTGAAACTGGCCTTGGAGGGTAAGTCAAAAGAGCCCGGAGACTTGCAAAAAGCATCTGAACACATCTCCTTGATAGGAAGAACCGGCTGGGGGTTCCAGTCGCCCTCCACGGCCTCGGATTCCGGGTTAAACGTCACGCAATCAGAAATCAGAAACAAATTGGAGATCAACACGCAGCGGTACGAGCTGAAATGCGGAAGAAGGTGGATTTTGGTGGCCATATTTCGCTCGTTCGATGGCAAGCCCCTCCCGAACATGTAATCATTTAAATCATTAATGTTATGCAAAGATTTGGGAGTTGTAGGCGATGTAGGCGTAGTATGCAGTGGAGGGAGCCTCAGAGACCCTGAGAACCCCACGTTTTGCTCCAGAAGAACAGAACTCATACCGCTACCCGCTGGCGACGTCATCGCACCACCCACAGGAGTTGTTCTCCCTGAATTGACCTGTTCCCGTGCCATAGACGGAGTCTGAGTACCATCCAGAGAAGAATCGTAAAGCACCTGTTTCGAACGCAAATTTCCTCCATCTTGTGACACCACTAGCCGGAACTTCAGGCTATTAAAGGCCACGGGGTTCATGGAGAAGTCCAGGTTCCCATACAAGATCTCTCGGGTGTAGGAGTCCTCGAAGGAGTTGATGGGCCGGGGAAGATCGCCATTTTGGGCCGCCGGGTGCTCCGAAACCTGCGGATTGGGCCCGACGTTCTGGAGTGACTTCAGTTTGAATAACTTTCCCAACATTGGCGCTTAGCGGCGATTCATGACCGAGCAGAATATAAGGGGGGGAGTAAGGGGGGAGGACTGGGGTTGAAATGGGGTTGAAATGGGGTTTTTTCTGCAGGAAAAAGACTGCACAGTACGTTTTTCTGCAGTAAAGCGTCTATTCTGCAGTAAAGCTAAATAACGGTCTTGTTTGCCTCTTTTGGGGGCTTTGGAAGTAGTAGTTGGTGCTGTAAAGTTAAGGCTGGAGGTGCTGCGTAGCCAAGTAGGATGCGCGTGCAGACTGCACATAAGATACTAAAAAGGACATCTGTACACCAGCGTAATCAAAATCATCCAATCAACCAATTCAGTCTACAATGATGAATAGAGGTTTTGAGGGTTGACGTTGTCATTATTTTTGGAAGTCATGTAACGGTCATATGACGGTCATGTAACGACGACCTTGTGATTTTCAACAATCAAGTTTTGTTCTAATTCTATCATTTCAGACCCTTTTGGGTTTCTAGTTCAGACCCTGCATACTAGATTCTGTAAGACTGTCCAATTCTGTCCAATCTGTCAGACAATGTTCTGCCATTTTATGGAACAAAATTTTATCAGACAGGAATGTGTCCAGTTTTGTCCAATCTATCAGAGTCTGTCTGGATTTGTCCGATTCGGCCGATCTATTAGACCGAATTCTGCCAGTGACCAGTCCATCTGACAAGAATCGGCCGAGTCTGCTCACTTCAACGCAAACTCAATGGCGTTCAACAATACGTCTGCGTGTTTCTCCTCAAACACAAGAGTAGGTCTCAAACGAATAGACTGCTCTCCACATCCTCCAATGTTCACGCCCGCAGAACGCATCTTCAACAAGAACTCGTTCCGTGCTGCAGGGGTGGGAAGGTCCCATGCAATATAAGTACCAAACCCTTCACCACGCAAGTTGGTCACCTGAGGGTGCAGGGCAAAGAGCGTCTTCAAGGCCCCGTATAAGGAAGCACCCACCTGGGCGGTCTTGGCCACGAGCCCGTTCTTCTCGATCTCCTGGTAGATGCTGCGGGCCAAGATGGCCTTGGATGGGTCTCCACACCAGGTATTGAACTGTCTAAAGGCTTGTTTGGGCTGCAAGTTCTCGTTGCTGAAGTAGAAGCCTGCGGCTTGGAACTTCTTGCTGAAGGTCACGATATCAGGAGGAGAACTCAAGTTCCAGTGCTCATGGGCCCAGAACTTTCCGGTGGCGCCCACGCCGGTCTGAACTTCATCCACGATCATGAGAATCTCGTGTTTTTGAGTGATGTCTCTCAAAGACTGGAAGAAGTGGCTAGAGGCGTGGTTATCTCCACCCTCAGACTGCACGGGCTCCACAATGATGGCAGCAATAGTATGGGGAGGATAAGAAGAAATGACCTCCTCAAAGCGGGCCAAGCACCGCTCCTCCTCATCGGCATTATCCTTGGCATGCTCGCTCAAAGGGTACTTCAAAGTGGGGAAAGGAGCCACGGGCCACTTGAAAGCAGGAATGTCGAGCTTATGGATGGCCTTGGACCGAGTAGCCGACAAGGAGCCAAAAAGACGACCATGGAACGACTTTTCAAACGACAAAATCACCCGTTCAGGAGACCCAGGTGGCTGGTTGAGCATAGTAGATGAGAGTTCCTCATCGGAAAAGTCCAAAGAGCCCCGCTGCTTGGCAGCCTGGTACATGAACGCAGCTTTGAAGGCAGTTTCGTTGGCACACGAGCCCGAAAGGGCAGTCCACACCTTATCGAGGCCCGGAGGAGCAGCAGCCAAGATTCCGTCCTTCAAGATTTGGGAGTAGTCCGCCTGGGGGAAACAGGCCAAAGCAGGCCTGTTGATGATGGCACTGGCCATGGCAGGAGACTGGGCGGCCTTCAAAAGCTGTGGGTTATTGTAGCCCAACGGAATGGAAGAGATCTGACAGTAGACATCCAAAAGTTGGTTGCCATCACAGTCGGAAATATAATTCCCCACAGAGTTGGAGTAGTCAGTGACGAAATACGACGCTCTATTGTCGAAAACCTCACCCAAGGAATTGTTAAGATCCACAGATTTTGGACCAGGCACAGATTCGGTCACAAGGTTAGGAGCATTGGGCTCATGGGGAAAGTAATTTGCAGCACTCAAGTAAGATCTAGCGAAACCAGAGTGTCTGGCCATAGATCTGGCGGCAGTTCTAAGCATTATGAGAAACAATAGGCGAGCAGCAACGTCTCGAGAATTCCAAGCAACCTGTGGAGAATTAAAGGAGGCAGGAATAAGGCAGAAGAAAGTAATAGAGCGGTACAATAGGAGGTGCACTTGGCAGACTTTATATAGTGGAAGCAGTCTCGAGGGGGAGTCGAGCCTCGGCAGCCCGCCGCACGCCCAATCGGGTAAGCAGATACGAAATTGCGGGAGTGCGATTCCTACGGCTTGTACTGGGGTGCGGTGTGATGCGGTGTGGAATGTGTGGGTGCGTGGGTGGGTACGCGGGTTCGTGGGTGCGAAAAGAATGGATGCGAAATAAGTCTCTGCAGAGCCCTTCTTAATCCATGTTTGAGCTTCCATACAAGAATCCATCCATATCCATCCATATCCATATAAATAAGCATGGTTTATAATCCATTCCTAATCTCCTCCACTATTCCAGCTCTTCCATATCCCACTTTTTTATTCCACAGTCCACAGTCCACAGTCCACAAGACCAAGACATTTTTCCATGTTCCATAGTCAATATTTCTGTTCCACAGTCCACAAGACATTCCACAAGACATAGGACATCAGACATAGTCCATAGTCCATATTCCATTGTCCTTCCTTTTAGTTAATCTTGAATTCAGACTTCAGGATCCGATCCATATCCATATAAAATAAGACATGGTTTCTAATCCATTCCATATTCCTTGTTCCTTAGTTAAGTTATTCCATATCCAATCCACTATTCCAGTTCTCATGCCAATCCATCCAAATTCCATGTTCCTATTCCATATTTCTTATTCATAAGACACAAGAGATGAAGCATATAAAAGAGATATATCTTCCAATTCAATTCAATCCACTCCACTATTCCAGGCTTCGATACATATTCTTCACTCCTTATTCCTTATATCTTATTCCAATGCATTAGCCTTAATCCATAAACCATTATTCAATGAATAAAGACTTAATCTTGTAAACATAGCAGTAAAGGGGTTCCAGTCTTTCGCAGAGTAAAGAATAGTGATACTGGCAATGTAATCAGTATAGCCCCAGTATCTGTCATAGCATCCAAGTATCCAAGTATCAAAATACCCTGCTGTCCCAGTGTTCCGTTGTCGTTGTGTTCATAGAGACTTTTCTAATGACTTCGAGACTTCGAGACTTCGAGACTCCGAGACTCCGAGACTCAAAGACTCAAAGACTCAAAGACTCAATAAGACTCAATAAGACTCAAAGACCAAATAAGACTGTCTCAAGAAGACTGGCTTAAGAAGATAATTGCAGTGGAGAGAATTGCCTTGTAAAGACTTTGCAAGAATTTCTCAAAGACTTGACAGTTGCCCCAGACTAATATCTCCAGTAGTCAATTATAAAATTCCACTCCATCCTCTTATATTGCCCCAAAACCAATATTGTCTTGTAATAGTATCACTAGTCAATACCAGTATGGCAGTAGTATGACACCAGGACTAACAGTAGTAAGCTCTAATGATAGTACTGTAACACCAGTAATGGCAGCAGTATTAATAGCAGTACTACCACCAGTATTAACACCATTAGCAGTAGTAAGACTGTAATGATACTAGGAATGCCACCAGTAAAGTGGTAGTAAAATTGTAATGCCACCAGAATAGTAGTACTATGACATAACACCAGTAATAACAGCAGTAGTAGTGATTCCACCACCATTAATGACACTTCTATACCGCCAGTACTAACATCAGTAACAACAGTAGTACCAGTAGTACCAGTAGTAATGACACCAGAGTATTAGTAGCAAGACTGTAACGACAATAGCAGTAAGACTGTAATTACACTAGTACTCCACTAGGAATGCTGCCAGTCATGACAGCACTATAACACCAGTAATGACAGCAGTAATAACATCATTAAGGACACCAGAATGGTAGTAGTAACTGGTGACCAGTATAGTAATGACACTGAATAGTAGTAATGACACTAGTATGGCAGTAGCAAGACTGTAATGACAGTAGTAGTAGACTCCAATGGTAATAGTAGACTAGTAGCAGCATTATACTGGAGGCGTGCGCGCCGTACCAATCCTATCCTCAATGCTATAATTAGATAATCAGTGCTGCGAAAATGAGGACCAGTTTCTCACCCCTTCATTGTGGTTATCCATACATCACCATTGTTCCCTCCAACTTAACACCAACATTCCAATCCACATCCCGATCCACACCCCAATTCAAACACAAATTCAAACACAAATATAAATACAATTCAAACACAAACACAAACACAAATATATAAATATAAATATAACTCCAAATCCACTTCCTATCCACCGCCAAAGGTCCGGTCAGTCTCAATCTCTTAGTGTGGTTGAATGTGATGTGGTTTTATGTGATGTGGTTGTATGTGTTTCTTGCCGTACTATGGAGCGGTATTTATATATTCCAGCGGGGGCTGCAAAAATGAGGCGGGGAGGCACATGGAGGAGCCGCGGGCGCCGCTTGGGCGATGGGTGCAGTCCGCAGCTACTCCAACCCTCGACGTCCACCCACGCAGCGTTGCTGTTGAAACACCTTCGTTGTCTTCCGCTGCACGCCACCGCTGCATATCTGAAACAAGCATCTGAAACACCGCAACCCCGAGCAATTGCTATATAAAGCAGACCCTCGCTCTCCAGAATTGCAACCACAACCAGCCAGCAATTCATAAGAGCAGCCAGCAGCACATAAGAGCAACTCACTAGAGACAGCAACACTATCAGAACATTACAAGGAGTGTCATCTGCAACTTTGAATATCACGATATCAAGATCAAATACCAAGACCACTTATTACAACACAACAAGATAGCAACTCGAACAATGGAGGTGAAGAAGATATTCAATAAGATCTCGGGCCAGCCGGAATCCTACAACCGCAAAACAAACTATACGTTTGGACGTACGCTTGGCGCAGGATCATTTGGAATTGTTCGGTATGCTCGTAATATCGAGTTGGGCCAGGATGTGGCCGTCAAGATCATCTTGAAGAAAGCCTTAAAGGGAAAAGACGATATAGTGCAGCACGAGTTGGAGTTCTTGCAGCAGTTGAAACATCCGCATATTGTGGGGTTTGTGGATTGGTTCGAGTCCAGGGAGAAGTTCTACATAGTCACGCAGTTGGCCACGGGAGGCGAGTTATTCGACCGTATAGTACAACAGGGCCGCTTCACCGAACACGATGCGTCCCAGGTGGTGCTGCAGATCTTGGATGCCATCAATTACCTCCACAATAAGGACATTGTTCACCGCGACATCAAGCCCGAGAACGTGTTGTACCTTGATGAAACCGCCAACTCCAACATTGTGCTTGCGGACTTTGGCATTGCCAAGAAGTTGCAGGATCCCAACGAGAAGTTGAAGTCTAGTGCTGGCTCTTTCGGGTATGCAGCACCGGAGGTGATTCTCGGTACAGGCCACGGCAAGCCCTGTGATATCTGGTCTTTGGGTGTGGTTACCTACACCATTCTCTGTGGGTACTCGCCGTTCCGGTCGGAGAACGTGACGGACTTTATTAATGAGGTGAAGCACAACAACGCCGTGATCTTCCATGCAGACTACTGGCGGGACGTGTCCAAGGATGCACGGAGGTTCATCATCAAGGCACTTCAGTACGATCCCGATAACCGGGCCACGGCAGAGCAGCTTTTGAACGATCCATGGTTGGTATCGGTGGCCTCCAAGCACCGTAACGCCGACTTGTTGCCTAACTTGAAGCAGCACTTCGATGGTAAGAAGAAGTTCCGCCAGGTGATCGAGATGGTCAAGTTGCAGAACAAGATCCAGAAGTTGAAGCTGATGCAGGGCGATGGTGACGACGACCCACATGAGATCGACTTGTTTGGCGAAGGAGGTGGCGTAATTGATGATCCGTCTCTGATGAAGGAGACTCCTCTTTCAAAGTGGAAGGACTTGACCAAAGCTTTGGGCGAGGTGGAGCAAGAGGACGGAAAAAAGACGTCCGTGGCTTCGGGAGCGTTCCAGCAGCTTGTTCAGGCCGCTCGGGAGAATAAGCAGAGGGTGGCGGAGTATGATGAGAAGTAGGCGTTGTCGATATAACGTTGAGACATGCCGAGTCAACGTCGAGAAGGAATGTTAGGGCATTGGCCAAGACATGCCATGACAATGTGAAGGACTCGACAGGAGATCAATTGAAAGACTTTGCATAACTGCAACGACTTGACTGAGACTAATCGATAGACAAATCAAGGCAGTGATGAGACTTATTGGAAATACCAGTGGAAGACTAAATGGGAAAGGCTGATTCAGAAGACCAATTGGGAAGAAGCCCACCATGAGATAGGGACAATGGAGACTACGAATACCAATAATAAGAGTTCTGGAACAAAACTCTCCAAATTCTTAGTTCGTTTAAGAGTTCTTCGAAATTTGAAGACGTTCATTCGAGAGTATATTCTCACACCGACACTATGATTAAAAAGCGATGACCCATGTGCTACAGTTTTCGGTACGAATCTTCAGTCTGTGCTAGAGTGGGTGATAGCCTTTGTCACTTGTACCTGTTCAAGAGAGATACGAAGTGATGAATACCAATGGAGCTGATGTTATGATGAAGTTATCGGTGGAATGTGGAGTTTAGTGGGTGCGCAGAGATGTCCGAGTGCGACAAAGTCCGCCACAATGCCCACCTGTCAACCTGCACCTCTTAACTCCGATGTGACATTCTCCAACGTCATACTTGGTCCCATATCTGGAACAAAACCATGCTCGCTGACTGGTGGCATCACTCTTCCATGCACTGTTTCTAATACCTGAAGACACAATGATGCAAACAACGCAAACAATGCAATGTCAATGTCAATGTCTGCAAGGTTAAAGTTTAAAGAACGTCTACAAGTTCAATGAATGTCTACAATGTCTTTCATGAAGCATGCAATCTGCAATCTGCAGTAACCACCATGGACCATCACAGGCTATGCTTTCCGTCGGATTCCTATGCATTTTCTCCGCGGAACGATGCAATCCTGGATTATGTTTACTGCACTTTCCAAACAAGAAAACAGAGACAATTCCGAAGATTCTGGCTATGGAGTTTTTTAAATGCACTACTAAAGTGTTTTCTAGTTATACTCGTTCAAAATAACTTGCAATAGATGCTGGTTTTGGTCTACTGGTCTGATGGTTTTCACACGACCTCTTAATGAACTGTTTTTTGAGCGGTGAAGCCTCATTTGTGGTTACGTTTACGCCTTGTTTCTGTCCACGTGACGTTACGCATTCCATGGTAATAATAGTCGGCATTTCCAAGCCTGCATGAGCCATGGCTGGTGGTGTGGCGCGCACGACCACACACGTGCTCTTATTTGCGTGAGAGGATCTGCGCCTGCATCCAATTGCGCGCGGGCGCTTCACTTGCATTGGCTCGAACATTCCCAGCAGAGAATCGGCGGATCGGCACGGGACGGCGACGCATGCGATCCGCACGTTTCTATATGCAGCTCTGTCATGACCTCTGGAATTCCGTCGGCCAACCAAACCCAGATAGAGATAGTGGTGTGACAAACGTGAAAGTGTATTAAATTGGATTCAATTGAGTGTTGAATATGTGTTTTGGTTTGTCTCAGGTGCGTTTCAGAAATGTTTCA
The DNA here is from genome assembly GCA_002374485.1 of Metschnikowia santaceciliae. NCBI lineage: Eukaryota > Fungi > Ascomycota > Pichiomycetes > Serinales > Metschnikowiaceae > Metschnikowia > Metschnikowia santaceciliae. Next base: position 18,259 of record NKZN01001987.1, read on the forward strand.
CATGTGTCTCAGATGTGTTTTAGATATGTTTCACATGTGTTTTAGATGTCTCAGATGGCCTTTCCATCCCCTAAATAATCATAAACCCGTCCAATACCCTCTTATTCCGCCACCATTAATAACCCCTTTCCCTACCCTCTACATCTACATTTTTTAGTTATCCGTATCTATTGTGTCTATTGCATCTATAGTGCCTGCACTATATATGATTAGTATCCGCTTGCCACAAGCATGTCGTTGATGCCGGCCATCATGGGGTCGGCAGCCAAGTCAAAGGCCTTCTTGTCATCGTAGACAGGCAATTCCGGCACAGCATCCGGGGCCATGTAGTGATCGAGAGGCCCCATGTCGTTCTGGGGGGACAAGTACATGGACATTGGGTCATCGAAGCCCATGCTCAAACGGTCCATGTCCTGCGGCGTTTCGTTGGTCATTGTGACGGGGGAGATGTTGACGGAGGAGAAGTCGTCGTCGAGGCCGAACGAGAGTTGGAAGTCGTTCTGGGCCATGGTCATCTGTGGAGCCACCTGAGCCATTGGATATTGGGGTTGGACAAAGTCCAGGCTGAACTTGAACCCAACTTCGTGTCTGGGCGAAGGTGTGTGGTCCGAGTAGTCGGAAAACTGTTGGGCTTGTTCAGAGTATTGTTGGGCCTGGTCGGCGTATTGCTGGGTTTGGTCGGCATATTGACGTGGCTGGTCTTGGTGGTTCAGACTTTGGTCGTTGATACTGTTGAAGTTGGCCAAGTGCTGGAATAAGGAACGGGGAGCACCCAGGCCGTAAATGGCGGCCAAGTTGGGCTCCGACGTGGCACGTGACCCAAGGTCAAAGTCCTTCTCCTCTTCCTTCACCTTAACTTCATCAAACACAGCAGTGCTTGCCCTCTTGGGCTCGGGAACGTCTAGTTCGTCCTTAACCTGGTCTGCACTCCGTTTCTGGCCCGCACTGGCCTTCTTGCCCGTCTTCTCCAACTTCACACACAGCAGGGCCAAGGAGCCCCGGCGTGCATCGACCTCCGAGCCGGCGGAGACTTTAGGCTTAAGGAACGGCGAGTTGCAGGTATTGCTGTTGTCCCGCTCATTCTCCAAGTATTCCCAACACATATCACCATAGGTCTTTGGCGTGAGGCCAATGATGCTCTTGAAGACACGGTGGAAGTGCCAAGCAGACAACTTGGACTTTGTGGCAAGCTCCTTAAAGCCGAGCACGCCGCCGCGTCTCTTGCGTACGGCCTTCTTCTTTGGTGCACTTTCCTCTTTGGGACTGCCTGCCCCTGAGGAAGGAGTGCTCGCCGACAGGGGCGCGGAGAAAATGGAATTGGCAGCCGCGAGGGCAAGGTGGCGACACGCCAAGTCTATAAGACGGTAATGTTCCGAGTCGTTTTTCGATACCGAATATTGCACGTTCTTGTTGTTCTTGGTGTAAGCATTTGCAGGCAACGACATACGGCGCTGGTCGTGTCCGTGACAGATAATGTTCTCCTTGATTGTTTCATGGACCTTATCCTCGTCGTCGTCAAGGAGAGGCTGCACAAAACCAATGGATGCATTGATGTCCTTCACTGTCTTCAACAAGAGGTTAATATTGATGGAAGGTACAACGGTTGGGTTACACAGCTCACATGGCGAGTATCCCAATTTGACAGCATCGGCGGCCAGGTCCACAAACTTGATTTCAGCCCTCAATTCGGTGATTGGGTGGGCGTCACAGTCCGGGCGGCAGAACTTGGTGTTAATCTTGTTGCACACCACGAACGACCCGGCGGCAAAGGGGTCGGAGAACTGGTATGCTCTCCACTTACTAGCTTCAGTTGAGTATACCATTGTGGATAAAGGGGGGTGGTTAATGGGTAATGGTTAAGACTGAAGGGTACTGGATGGAAATAGAAAGAGTGAGCATCGAGGCGGAAATGGGGAAATATTTATATGAGAATGTCCCACAGTTGAAATTAGAATGACCCTCCGCTGCGTCACCTGGGATATGTACCTTGTGCATGGATGCATTCAAGCGCGCACGCACGCAACTGGTTCTTCTCGCTCGCGCAAACTGACGCATGTACATAAACGTACATTGCATTGCTTCAGCTTGGTCGAGAACCCGACGCTGCCCAATTAGCCACAACACGCATCATCTCCGAAAGCGCTATTGGAGTATGCGTCAATTTTTCCGATAGTTTCGTTTCCCATTTTCCCTTTGTTTTGGCCTTATATTGGTACTCCGCTAATTTATGGCCCCCGGAAGCTTGGCGTTAATCCGCCATGGCGAATGTCAGGTCGTGCGAATTCGAGACACCCATGCGGGATATGCGGCGAGAGTGTGCTGACATTTCTATGCGGTGCGTACATGAAGATTTTACCCGAGCATCCTGGCGAATTACGACCCTAATGCAGAGAAAGCAGTGCTCTAGAGCCCGGAAAGATTTGGCCATTTTGCAGGGTACTGCTAAACATGTCTTTAGAGAACATTGGAGGCATTTTGAGGGCTTTGATTAGCCACAATTCCTATTTGGGCGACAATTCCGGTGCAATTGGCCATTTGGCACTCGCCTCACTGGGCCACCCGTGCCACCCGTGCCTCAAATGGTTGTAGTATGGGGCTAGTGAAAATGACATCATGAGAAACGCATGGCCATCAGAGAGCCAGAAAAAATGGACAAAAAATCAAGAGTGCGCGCGCACAATGTGCATTCGAAATTGTGCGTCCAAGACATATGCATGCACCGCCACTTTTGGGCATGACGCACTTATGTCATCCCCACTCTACGCCTATACGGACTAGTGACGTCGACGCCTCGGATCTAAGGAATCGCAAGGATAGCATCAGAACAGACATATACTTTGTTTTTTTAAAACCCAAAGGCTGGGGTTGGCGTATCCGATGTTCCCGTGCAGGTGTCTCAGGTTTGCATGGAGGTCCTTTGTGGCGAATGCAATTGGCCACGACCGCGTGCGAACTTCCCCCAATACGCCCAGTACGAAGGGCCCTTCGGGCAGGAGATAAGGTGGCTAGTGGATTTGTATGACAGCATAAGCTTCTCTGCATGTGGCGGGCGGAACTTCCCGAACCGGATTTTTGCAGTGCGCCTTGGGGCGAATGGCCCCATATTTCTCCTGTCTCCTGTGCCACTCACTACCATTGCCAGCCTATGTGTCACACGCTCCTTGCTGGGAATCTCCTGGGCTAAAAATGTAACAGCCGCTCATTGCAGTGGGTGCAACTTTGACTTTGATGTTTCAAGACTGTTACATAGTTGTTTCATCAGTGTTTCATCACTGTTTCATGATTGTTTCAACTGTGTTTCATCACTGTTTCATCACTGTTTCATCAATCTTACATGTGTCTTAGATGTATCTTGGATATCGCCATTGTATATGTATATTTTACGAGGGTTTGAGTTTACGGTTTATGGTTCAGCCTGGCGTTTTGGACGGGTATACGGGTTTCTTCGGGGCTTTCACCGTAATCCTACGCTGTTCTGGTCCCATTTGAGGCCATTTATCTACAAATATCCGGTATACACCAACCTCCCGGGCTGATCTCATTGGTTGTCTCAGATGTGAAACATACAGAGACGGACTGTGAGATGAACTTTCTTTTTCTGTGAATTGCAGGAGCCCTGGCAGAGAATACGTTCCCTTGCGGCACGTGGTTATAAGCTCCGTGCTCTGTGCAGGGGATGCTCTTTGTCCGGGTGGAATGTCACGTGACTGGCCTTTCCACGTCATTGTGCACTCTCCGAGGGTTATGACATCAGACAACATCTCCGGTTTGCTGGGAAGGAAAGTGTTCAGGTCAACGGACGGAAAACGACATTGGCCACGATACTGGCCACGACATTAGCAACCACATTAGCCACGACGTCGCGACATTTCTATAACCACCACATCTTCAGCCTTGATCAGGCGACATTAGCATCAAGCATAAACCTACAGCTGGAGAAACACTGTTGCAGAAATACAGCGATAGTGTACATGCCCTAAAGGTCGTAGACATAGAATGATGGCAACTGCGACATCACGACATTTCGGGACATTTCGGGACATTTGACGCTTTACCCTCGGCCGACATGACTTACTCAGCTAACAATAGCACATAGGCATTTTCGGCTATCAAACAATGTGGTTTCAAGCAGGCCTTATGCCGATGACGACATGGGTACATTTGACATAATACACCACATTACGTCAATGAAAGCCTGCTGTGTGCAGTCTGCGAAAATTCTTGTGCATTCGCCACAATCTTAGCTCCGCGGGTGCCCGCCACAAAAGGGCCCTAGCCACATGTGGCCAATCATATTTTTTCTTTTTTTCTTTTTTCTCATTTTTTTTTAAATGTTTCTGCCGCGCATATATGCATGCATGCGTAATGAAAGATTTAAGCTGGAGTGCAACTTCGGGGAAGATCGCCCAGTCTAGATTCGGCCAACCCGGTGCCTGTTGAGCACTTTCACCCAAGTCGGCCGTACTCTATGTCCAAATTCGAGGGCCGGCTGAAACAGCGGCCAGAATATTTATTTGCCCTTATGGATGCAGAGCTCAAATCTCGGAGAATTTGGTCACTTTTCCGTGCAGACGCCGGAATGAAGACCCCGGAATTGGATGCATTCGCCACAAACTTTTGCGCTGAGTAAGTGGGGGTATGCTTGGCACGCGCCAGAGCGAGAAAACGAATCCCGCGTGTTGCATGCAGGTCACACGGATGCATGTGTTTAAAACCCGAGATGCACTCGCCTGCTGATATGCACTCTAATTGTCTCACGGTAGTGTAGGGAAAATCATACTGCTGCGGGTGATGACCTCAAGATAACACCCGTCTCAAGGTACAATTATCCCGGCAATGAGCCATTTTTTACTATGGACTTATTTGAGTTGAACTGCTCGCATTTAAAATTCGACTTCCAAACGTGGGGTCAAAAATGAAAATAATTGTACCCCCCGACCGTTTTTGAGGTGGTGTGTTTATACCAGTGAAACCATTTCCTGCATATGGTATGCGGTAAGTAAGTAGCGTGCAGAGTGCGTGGCAGGGTTACACTTGCATATTCTGTGACCGCATCGGTATAGCGTTTGAGGGCACATTCAACCCTCGGATATCATGCTGTTCCGAGGTTGCGCCCCTGGATTTATTGGTGTCAAACGGAGCGCAAAGCAAAACCAATTTCCAAGTCGAGGGTCCAAAAAGATTTATTTCTAACGGTTTCTGCGTGATTATGCAAACAAAAAAAACACACTAAAAAATGCATCAGCCCATCAGGGTGTTGTATGCAGCCTATGCGTTTGGAACGTGCATGATACGCGACCGGGGAGGGTGAAAGGAGCCGAGCCGTCAGCCACCGGAAGTCCGTCTTGAGAATCTCCCGATTCGGCCAGGGCTCTAGTCGCATAAGATCTTATCTTACAGAGAGCGGTGATAGCTCACGCCACGCCCAAAATTCCTTTCGAGGTACCTCGACGCACCTGTGCACAAAACAATGTGATTGTCTTTTAATTCATCCTCCACCATCTTTTCATGCCCGAATTCGGCATATGTGGGGTTCAAGAGATCTTGCATTTGCAAGCCTCCCTGTTTCACAGTGGTGCTTTTGGTGGGTTCTACGGTCCATGTTAGTCTGCTACTGTTTGTGTATAAGTGTTTCTTAAGTGTTTCATAAGTGTTTCATAAGTGTTTCTTAAGTGTTTGATGTGTGTTTCGTTGGAGTTTCACTAAAATTGCTCGTTTCTCATAGAAGTTTCATGAATTTCACTCGCACTTGTTGTGTATGATTGGTGTTTTATTGACGTTTCATTGACGTTTCATTGATGTTTCACAGTTTAAATCCGACTGCCAGATTCCGGCCATGCTGTCATGTAACGTGGTCAATCTGTAACAACTCCTAATATACCTGTCAATCCTGTACTGGCGTATTGTGTCGAGGTGACAAACTGTCACTTTGTTTCAAAGCTGTTTCACTTCCTTTTAGAGCATTTGGCTCGCCTAAAGATGTCGTTGCAGCCTGCAAGTCCGCTCCAAATTTCACCTTCTCTACATAATCTGCTGATGTTTTTGGCCGAGGGCCGCGCCCGGATTGGCTGGTCCCCCCGGTCATGTGATCTCAAGTACGGTTCTGTGCTTCGCTGCAATAGAGATCAATATCATGAGAGGTCCGGGGTGTAGGTGCTCCCCCGGATCTCGACTCCTCACCTGGTGCTGGTTTAAAGTGTCTCACAAATAACCACGCCTTGCGTCGCATTTGCCGAATTGTCTCAGCTCAAAACCAGCCGTGCTTCCCATAGTTCCGCACTCTAGGCCACACTAGGGTATAGTTTAGGGTTTCATATTTGTTTCGGGGTAGTTTCAGGGTAGTTTCAAAGTAGTTTCAGGGTAGTTTCGGTTTGTAACACTGTTGGCGCATTACGGGGTTGTTTTTGTTGATGCTGTTACGAGGGGGCGCTTCCTCGAAAGTTCTCCCTCGAAAGTTCGCGCTCGTCGCCCTTGATGTTCTCAGAATGCTCTCACAATGCTCTCACAATGTGCCTCAATGTGCCTCAATGTGCCTCAATGTGCCTCAATGTGCCACCTCGAAAGTGCGCCCGGGCCTCGAAATCATGTGCTACCCAAACAATGTGCCAGCACCGACCATGCGCCACCGCGGGTCGGTTTATGCGCCATTGGCTGGCTCGGAAATCAGGGAGGGGTGTTGCGCTTTGAGGCTTGCTTGTACGTTACGGTATGTCGGGTTTATGCATGCTCCTCTGCCCTCGAGATTCACCATGTTTCACCCTACTCGGCCTGTATACACTTCGTTCAAGGACCCCTCCCTACCCCTTGACTCTCCCTCCTCTCCCTCCCCCTATATTTTTTTACTACTCCTCTTTTTCGTACCCACTCAAATCACGGTACGCTACAGTCATGTTGGCTATGGTACGACACCTTACATTCACATTTGGTTATGGTACGTTAGAACGGGTGGAACCAGCACTTCGAACCAGTACATCAGGCGCTAATTTTTTTGGTGGCAAACGCTGGGCTGTAAAACTGGAGAGGCGGGCTCATAACTGTGGCAAATCAAGGGGCCCTCGTAAACACGTCACCGAGTTTCCAGTTCCTAGGGCCATCGCGTGAACACTACTAACCTTCGTTTGAGCCACATCAAATTGAAAACCCTTCTAGTCAAATGATGTAGAGTCGTTTTCATGTAAATGGTACTAACCTTCTGTGGAGTTACGTGACCTCTTTCTTTATATATTTTTCTTGATTTATTAAGAAACACGTGATATTCATCTTGTTACCATGTGACTTTTCCACGTGACAAAGTGCATATTTCCGCCTACCTTCATTTACACCACCATGACTTCCCCTAACCTTGACAGCCACAGAGAGCTGTTCGAGATCCCAACGTTCAAGTCCCTCGGCATTGAAACCATCAAGTTCAAGCCCGATGCTGAATCCATCTACTTTTGCGGAAACTCCTTGGGTCTCCTACCCAAAGCCACCCGGCAGCTGGTGAATACCGAGTTAGACGCCTGGTCCCAGCGTGGTGTTGAAGCCCACTTCAATCACCCAGACAAGTCCAAGACAATGTGGATGGACATTGACCTCCCCCTCATTGAGCTCTTGGCTCCAGTGGTAGGGGCCAGGAACACCGAGGTGGCGGCCATGGGCTCTCTTACTGCCAATTTGAATGCCTTGCTCATCTCCTTCTACAAGCCCAAAGGCAAGCGGACCAAGATCTTGTTTGAAAAACATGCGTTTCCATCAGACTACTATGCCTTCCTCAATATGGTGCAGTTGCATGGCTACGACGAATCCCATTTGATCCAGGTGGATGTTCCGGAAGGTGAAACATATATACCGACCCAAACGATCCTCGATGCCATTGACAAGAACAAGGACGAGATTGCCGTGTTATGTTTGCCTGGGATCCAATTCTACACTGGCCAGTTCTTCCAGATCGAAACCATCACCAAATACGCCCAATCTCATGGAATCACCGTTGGTTGGGACTTAGCGCATGCCGTTGGAAACGTGCCCTTGGAGTTACACGACTGGAACGTCGATTTCGCCGCCTGGTGCTCCTACAAGTATCTCAATGCCGGACCGGGAGCCATTGGTGGCATTTTCGTCAATGAAAAATACACCAAGGACAACTCCAAAAACGCCTACTCGCCCAGGTTGGCTGGATGGTGGGGCAACAACTCGGCGGAGCGGTTTAAGATGTTGGAGGTGTTTGACCCCATCAATTCCGCTCTTTCCTACCGCCAATCGAACCCTAGTGTGCTTGATTGTGTGGCTTTACAGAGCTCATTGACGGTGCTTAAAAACGCTGGGGGTTTAGAACCTTTACGTGAAAAGAGCTTGGAACTCACGGGTCTCTTGGAAATTTGCTTGAAGCAGTCGAAGTTTTACCTTGGGAAGGAAATCAATGATTCGACATTCGGGTTCAAGATCCTTACCCCGGAAAATCCGGCAGAAAGAGGGTGTCAGATTTCGGTATTGTTTCAAAATGGATCAGATGAAACAGACACTTCCGAATTAGAAAATACCCCGGAAAACGTCATGGAAAAGGTCAATCTGTATCTTCATGATCATGCCATTATCTGCGATGAAAGAAGACCAAATGTGATACGGTTGGCCCCTGTTCCTTTATATAACACGTTGGAGGAAGTCAGGGTCGTCTGTGGAAGAATAGAAGAGGCATTAGCCTCGATTTAATAACTACTATACTTAATGGCATAACGTTACTTGTATTGCTTGTTTACATAGGCCTCTTTACTTACAAAGTAGAAGCGTTTCTGAATTGTTGACCGGCGAAGATAGCCTTGTCACCCAACTCCTCCTCGATTCTCAAGATTTGGTTGAGCTTGGCCAATCTCTCGGATCTGGCAGGAGCACCGGTCTTGATTTGACCAGATCTCAAACCGACAGTCAAGTCAGCAATGAAAGTGTCCTCAGTCTCACCGGATCTGTGAGAGACCATAACACCCCAACCAGCAGAGTAAGAGTCCTTGGCGGCCTGGATGGACTCGGTCAAAGAACCAATTTGGTTGACCTTCAACAACAAGGCGTTGGCGGCCTTCTTCTCGATGGCGGTCTTGATTCTCAATGGGTTAGTGACAGTCAAGTCATCACCCACGATTTGGATCTTGTCAGAGACCTTGGAGAAGAAGTGAGACCAAGATTCCCAGTCATCCTCGGCGAATGGGTCCTCAATGGACACAATTGGGTACTCGTTGATCAACTCCTCGTACAAGGAAGCCAATTGCTCTCCGGTCAACCACTTGGACTTGTCGGAGTCTGGGTTCTTGAAGTCCAAGTCGTACTTACCGTCCTTGAAGAACTCGGAAGAAGCAACATCCAAGGCAATGCCGATCTTTCCGGTGTAGCCGGCCTTCTCAATGGCATCGACAATCAAGTCCAAAGCCTCTCTTGGGGATCCAATGTCTGGGGCAACACCTCCCTCGTCCCCGACGTTACCGGCGGATTGACCGTACTTCTTCTTGGTCAAAGACTTCAAGTTGTGGTAGACCTCAGAACCTTGTCTCAAGGCCTCGGAGAATGTGGAAGCACCAGTTGGCACAATCATGAACTCTTGGAAGGCCAAAGCACCTCCGGCGTGGGAACCACCGTTCAAGACGTTTTGGAAAGGAACTGGGAGCACGAAAGGAGACTCCTTAGAACCGGCAATGTCAGCCAAGTGCTTGTACAAAGGCACGTTCTTTTCAGCGGCACCAGCCTTGGCAGCAGCCAAAGAAACTCCCAAAATGGAGTTGGCTCCCAACTTAGACTTGTTTGGAGTACCGTCCAAGGAGTTCAAGAACTCGTCAACCTTGGCTTGGTTGGTCACGTCAACGTTAGCCTTGACGAAAGCTGGAGCAATGATGTCATTGACGTTGGCAACAGCCTTGGTGACACCCTTGCCCAACCACTTGGACTTGTCGCCATCTCTCAACTCCAAAGCCTCGTGGATACCAGTGGAGGCACCGGATGGGACAATGGATCTGAACAAACCCTTTTCGGTGAAAAGGTCAACCTCGACGGTTGGGTTACCTCTGGAGTCATAGACAGTACGAGCGTGGATTTTAGTGACGGCCATTTTCAAGTGTGATTGATGATGGAGAAAAACTGCTGTAAATCGGTGCGTGCGAAAAGAGGTGTATTTATATCTGGGAGCGTGGACCACACATGCCCGCTGGCATGCGACCACAAAAAAAAAGCCCCAAAGCACCGAAAGAGTCATTATAGCGTCAGTGTCGGGGGCCGATGCATGACTCATTCCGAGGATGCGTTGCCACTGTACCAAGTGTTTCAGGAGGGCTTGGGGTCCCTCGGAACGTCCACGTTGGGCTTGATTCGAGGGCACCTGGTGGACGTTTCGAGGTGTGGCTGCATGAACGTCTCGGTAGTCGGACTTTTTATGCGCATACGCGGCCGGCTCAAGGGAGGTGGGTGCCCCGGCTTCGATCGAAGTTTGAGGAATTCCGGGTGCAAATTCGCCTTCACACGCCCCTGTCACCTCACTTCCGAGCAATTCGTGCGCTATGCCCGTAGACTGTACATACATAACTATAGACCCATGCCCTTAGGTACACGCCCACAGTATGTCCATTATACACGCCTATACACGCCCATTATATATGCCCTTAATGCCTACGTGTGCGTACGTGTGCGTACGTGTCTACCTACTGTAAACGCCCGTACACCCTCGCTAGGATGCAACCTCGAATCACTTAACTGCCTCCGGCTGCGTTTACTACGACCTGACGCTTCCTCGTATGACGCATTATTGTGGTGCTGCAAGAGACCCTCGGATTTAATCTTTGAACTGTTTCATTCTGTTTCAGCTGCTTTTGTGGCAAGACGCCATATGTAGACCTTGTTTCAGATTGCCATTGCGCTTCTCCTACAAGTATTAAAGGCCCCCGTATCCCTTCTTTATTATCCCTATTTTTGTTGTAAGCTGTATTTACTTTGCAGCCAAACACTACAGCCATTAACTAAACAGCACCACTCTTTATAGAATAAAAGCTATGGACCGTCCATTATTAAGTCTACATATATCCAGTCGACCTGGAGTAGCGCCGACCTATACTTTACATTTGCAACGTAAACCTCGGAACCATAACGCCGCTTTACAGGTGTCTCCTATGCCAAGCCAGATTCCTCGTCTTTCTGAACATTACACGCGCAAATAAAGAAAGTCCAATTTCAAAGCAACAAATAAGCGGATACAAAGGGGCGCAAATAACTACCCATACAATATCCAAACACGCAAATATCTACTCACAAAATACTCACAATTGGTATTGGGTGTACGGGTTTTAACCTACACACTAATTCGCGTGCTGCATCATCAACACTTCCACTTTACAACCCACCATGAGCAAAAAAGGTCCATCGATCGACCAGTATACGAAGCTCAAAAACGATCTCACACGTCAGATCCTCAAAAAGAAGGAAATCGATACCAAGCTTCTGAATTTAGAGGAGCAAATCTACGAAAAGGAGCTAGAATACTTCAACGAAAGCACCTACGGAAACATTGTCAAAGGCTTTGACAACTTTGCCAAAAACTCCTCTGGTGGATCCAACAAACGCAAGCTTGTCTACACCGACGAAGACCATATTTTCAGCATGTCATCGGGCACACACGTCAAGACGCTAATGAAAAAACAGGGTCTTGCATCTGGGGTGCCCGATCTTGATGATTATGAAGACTCCGTGGAACCAGTGGCCACTACAAGCAAAGAGCCCAGCGTGAGTACCCCAGGAAGAAAGAAGAAGGTTTAGAAGACTAGAACTTTTTTATTACTGAAATCTCTATGTTCAAGTTTGCTATTTACAAGCCAATTCTAGTATTGGCCATTGAAATTTTGAGTCTGAATACATCATTAAGCGGTTAAATCCAGAACTTGGCAGAAAAGTGTTGATACCACAATTTGGCGGTGATGTATTGATATCCCAATTTTGTGGTGAGGTATTGGAACCAAATTGGCTAGTCGAGTTTGGTAGCTAAAACACTGACTATTAAGATAATCAGATATATTCTCCATCAAAATCAGTCAATTAGGTTGCTCCAATTTTCCAAATTCACTCAAGATCTTCAAGTTAGACTCTGTAGAGTCTATTTGATGCGAATGAAGTGATGTGACATAGGCGTCCGCAGGACCAACTCTATGCAAACGTCCAATCAGGACCATTGATGCAGGACTCTTAGGTTTTCTTATAGTTATACACCCAAGGCTTGTTTGCAGGGAATTCTGTCGGGACACGCAACTCCAATGGAAACCGTTTCGTTTCCTTGACATTGGCAGCTTCATACAACTCAGGACTAAGGGCCTTCAACTCGGCCATGGCATCCCGGATACTATTGTACTGCAATCTCAACTGCTCCCTTTGCTTCTCCTCGGCTTTCCTCAGGAAAACTTTCCAGGCGTTGGTGATTGTCTTATGCTTGATCAAGTCTTCTGGCGAAAGCTTCAAGAGTTTGGGCTGTTTTCTGGAGGCGGAGAGTGCAGAAAGTTGGTTGACCACTCTTTGAGTGGCTGGGTTGACCACGGAGTCTTTTTTGCCGCGGACAAAGGTTCTCGAGATCAGGACAAGTCGGGTCGGAGTGGAACTCATGGCAGTGGTGGAGTGTGAAGATGAAGCGAAAATTTCGGCGCCTGTTTGAGGTCACGTGGTAGCCGCGTTCTCATCACGTGTGAAAATGCACATGACTTCCTGCATTCGCGCACGTGCACGTCTACACTTGCTGTGAACTGCAAATCACCCCTGATTTTTGAACAAGACATATGCATTTCGGCCACAAAGAAAAGGATTCTAAAAATCCTGACGATTTTCAAGCTCCCTCGGAGCCCCCTTCGTATGAACAGCTGCAGGAGAATCAAGGTCAGCAGCAACAGCAGAGCCATAACTACCAGGCTCCGCCAGATTTTGCACCCTCTGGCTCCCATCAGTATGCCAATCTCGGACCAAACGAGTATCCCGATGAGAAGAAGAGCAGCGAACCTGGAAGTGGTGGATACAATGGGCCGAATGGCGGGCCTGGGGATGGTGCGCAATACAATGGGCCAACCAGTGGGATTGGCCAGACCGGCATTCCACCTGGTACATATGTCGTGCCTCCCCAAAAAGCCAACATTGCCTACGATACCGAAGGTACATCCACGCGTCCAGGATTCAAGGAGTACCTTGAGCAAGATAAGCAGCGGGTGGCGCAAGGCGACGTCCCCAAGCCTCGATCATTCTTCGGTCGTAAAGGTGCGCCCTTGGCCCCAAGCAAAAAGGGCGGCTCGGGTGGGGGGTTTCCGGGATCCTCCGGAACTACCTACTACAACGCATCCAAGTGAACAACTTAGAATGGTGCAACAGTGCATTGTGCAACACTGATGTTGGTGTTTGATGGTTGAATGTCTAGGTCTAGGTCTAAATTCAGTTTCCATTCACTGGTAAAATGGATTGGAAGTGAGTTCAAGAAGATACAGATTCAAATGGTGGAGTTTTGACTGAGTATACTCAAACGGCTCAATGGTTAAGAGTCGTAGCTTGATACATTGAGTTTATTTCATGCAGACTTCAACTATGACCACATTTCCATGAATTTCAATGTTCTCTGAATCAAATCAATGGCGAGAAAAGACTCAAAAGTGGATACCAGGAACTGCATGAAAGCAGACAGACCTTGATCCGGAATCTTATGGATTTCATTGGTCGCTATGACAATTATGCCAATTTCGTCAATTCCCTGTGTGTGAACAACTACCTGACTGTTGATATTACATGAGGCTTTTCCATAGTGTGGTTAGTATAGTGAATTTTATGCTATCCTGCTAAAACTCAGTGCTGATTTGAAGTGCTAGAGGTCTCCAACAGTTTATTGAAGTACTTGAATCGGTATCAGTGGTCTAATGACCGTTTTCCATATCGATGTTGAATATTATGGCGGATCTTTCCTGAAATGAAAAGGTTTTTCGTGGTGTTCAATAGCTGTCTATGATTCTATGGTTATTTTAGGAAAAAACTATGAAAACTGTGAAGGTTCGGTTTCCAGTGTTGGAGCTCAGCGGTATTGATCTCGCTAATGTTGCAGAGACCATGGAACAGTCATGGAACTGAAATATGGAACATGAAGCACTAAATATGGAAGATGGAAGATGGAAGATGAACATGGAGATGAACATACTGCTGTTACTAAGAGCTTAAAGAGTGACGGTAATGGAGTTCTAGTTCTAGTTCTAGTTCTAGTTCTAGTTCTAGTTCTAGTTCTAGTTCTAGTTCTAGTTTTAAATCAAGGTCGAGTCCAATTAGCTGCAGTCTTTGTATCAGCTCTGGCTCTAGCTACAATACGGGCTATTGTTTATCGTAAATTAAGCAATATGCAGGGAGTGGCTAGACAGAGCCAGCTATCTTGTAATCAAAACTCCTCGGCAGTTCCATCGGTGGGAACTCAGCACCAGTTCCGGAACCTTGCATCAGGATTACTAAATCCAGTTCAGGATAGAATAGACGATCCTCCAGCAGCCCCAATGTTAACAAAATAGTCGGAATAGGAAGATCAGAAGGTCAGGAATCAGAAGGTAGTCTAAGAGTAGTCAAGTAGTCAAGTAGTCACAAGCAGTGATTCACAGGAGAATTAAAAACAGGCAAGGGGTCTAGACCAGACGAGTATACCAGACTGATGAACTGACTCGACTGGACTCTAGAGTAGACTAGCGTAGACTAGAATAGACAGCTAGAATAGATAACCAGGCAACTAGAATAGACAGCTAGACTAGCCAACCAGAAACCAAAACACTAGACGACTAGACAGCAAGACCAGGACACTGGACGAATCTGAGTAAACTAGAGTAACTAGAATACACAACCAGATTAGACTAGAAAACTAATCTGACCAACTGACTGACTGGCTGGCTGACCAGACAACCGGACTAGATTAGACTGACGCACCTGACTGACTGATTAGACTAGAATAGAATAGACCAGAAGACTAGACCAGAAGACTAAACTAGAATACTAGAATAGACTAGAATAGACTAGAATAGACTAGAATAGACTAGAATAGACTAGAATAGACTAGAATAGACTAGAATAGACTAGAA